>CM040838.1:28794104-29104104 GCA_022828995.1 Vimba vimba
AACACACACACACACACACAACACAACTACAGATCACACACGTCCATGAGCCTGAACACACACACACACACACACAACTACAGATCACACACGTCCATGAGCCTGAACACGCACACAACTATAGATCACACACGTCCATGAGCCTGAACACACACACACACACACACACACACACACACACACACACACACACACACACACACAACTACAGATCACAAACGTCCATGAGCCTGAACACACACACACACACACACACACACACACAACTACAGATCACACACAACACAACTACAGATCACACACGTCCATGAGCCTGAACACACACACACAACTACAGATCACACACGTCCATGAGCCTGAACACACACACACAACTACAGATCACACACGTCCATGAGCCTAAACACACACAACTACAGATCGCACACACAACACAATTACAGATCACACACGTCCATGAGCCTGAACACACACACACACACAACTACAGATCACACACGTCCATGAGCCTGAACACACACACACAACTACAGATCACACACAACACAACTACAGATCACACACGTCCATGAGCCTGAACACACACACACACACACACAACACAATCACACACACACCTGTTACGTCGAGGACTTCAGATGATGTCTGAATCATCAACATGCATCAATGCTATATTTTTCTAAATGTCATAATCATTTGTTAACCGACAAGTATTCATTACTTCAATGAGCTCATTGTTTCTGCCTTCAATTATTACATTGTTTAAATTAATTTTATTTTTAGCTAACTGTTATTTTGTACAAGTACATTTCTGAAATACATAACTTAGACAGTCTCTTCTGATAACAGATCACTCTAAATTGTAATGTGGACTCATGCATTTTCTGTAAAGCTGCTTTGAAACGATGTGTACTGTGAAAAGCGCTACACGAATAAATGTGAATTGAATTGAAATTTCTGTGGAATGTATCAGTTGTATTAGTGTGTGTGCATGTTTCTCTCCTCTGTATATTTCTATCTTGTCTCGAGCTGTTCCTGAATAGGATCCCAGTGATAACCTGTTCCTTATTACCATCCTGGCACTTTCCTCATCCTGGTTGATGGCGCTTGAACGGAAACAGGATAAAGCTCAGGAAGAGACAGACTTAAGTCTGAGGTTTTCCCTGTTCTCCCGTCACAGACGCTCCAACTGTAGTGTTCGCTTAAGAATCAGAGTGTGATTCGTGTGTGTAGATCATTGACATTAAGAAATGCCAGAAGTACTTGAATTGAACTTTAAAGTTGTTGTGGTTTCTAATACATGAATAACTAATGCACTATTTTCCATTCAAAGTAAATATGTAGCATAATTAGTTAATTTAATTAACAGGAGCACAATAATGTAACTCATACATTCCTCGACTTTAATCAAACTTTAATCAGAATAAGTTCCTCTTGCAGCATCTCTTCTCTTCTCTGATGACGAGGGCGGGGCTTTAACCTGTCACTCACATGAGATCCACCAATAGCAAACCACAAACATCCAATCATCCAATCAAAATCAAGCCCCGCCCACATCTGTTCTTGTTCCAGAAGCGTTTCCCGCATATTTACGGCACAATAGGGAGAAAAGACCTTCGAGTGCAGATCACTTTAGTGAACACAGGCATACATTATCGAATAATGAAGCAGGAATAATGTAAGACACTGTGCTCACCTGAAAGCCAGATATGAAATGTCATTCACTCCAGATTTTTAAATAACTGTAGTATTTAATGACAGTAATTTGACTGGAGCTTTTGAGGAAAATGTAAAGCACAACCTAATTGTGTATAAAAAAAAAAAAACCATTTAAATGCTGAAGGCTTAAAGGTGCAGTAAGCGATTTCTCAGAATTACTGTTGAACACTGTTGATAATTGTCAGCAGGAATATTAGGCTGCTGTCACTTTAAGGCCTGAAGCACAGATCCAATATACTGTTACACATGCATTTTCTTTCTCGACTGTTTACGTTCACTTATAATGTAATGACTGTGTTTTTGTCAATAGTCGCCATGACTGGCATTTTGACATTATTTTGTGTGTATTTGACTGTTTAAGCGCAATAAGTAGTAGAAAAGAACTCAATTTAGTATTGAGAGGCGGCTTTATGTGCCGCACTTTGGCTGTGAGAACAAAATCTGTGGGAATTATGCGCAATAGTTTTCAAAAAAAATTCAGTTTGATATATGTCGAAAAATCGATATATATGACAACACTACATGGCACTTTGTTTATTATTTCAGATGCAAAAAGACTAAGTTTGAAAAATGTCAGTCTCCCTCTTGCTCTCTCTCTCTCTCCTCCCCCATCATGAGTGGACACGCCCACTACTACTGATTGGCTCTCTCTCTCTCCCCTCCCCCATCATGAGTGAACACGTCCCCTACTGCTGATTGGCTCTCTCTCTCTCCCCTCCCCCATCATGAGTGAACACGTCCCCTACTGCTGATTGGCTCTCTCTCTCTCCCCTCCCCCATCATGAGTGAACACGTCCCCTACTGCTGATTGGCTCTCTCTCTCTCCCCTCCCCCATCATGAGTGAACACGCCCCCTACTGCTGATTGGCTCTCTCTCTCTCCCCTCCCCCATCATGAGTGGACATGCCCACTACTACTGATTGGCTCTCTCTCTCTCCCCTCCCCCATCATGAGTGAACACGTCCCCTACTGCTGATTGGCTCTCTCTCTCTCCCCTCCCCCATCATAAGTGGACACGCCCCCTACTGCTGATTGGCTCTCTCTCTCTCCTCCCCCATCATGAGTGGACACGCCCCCTACTGCTGATTGGCTCTCTCTCTCTCCCCTCCCCCATCATGAGTGAACACGTCCCCTACTGCTGATTGGCTCTCTCTCTCTCCCCTCCCCCATCATGAGTGAACACGCCCCCTACTGCTGATTGGCTCTCTCTCTCTCCCCTCCCCCATCATGAGTGAACACGTCCCCTACTGCTGATTGGCTCTCTCTCTCTCCCCTCCCCCATCATGAGTGAACACGTCCCCTACTGCTGATTGGCTCTCTCTCTCTCCCCTCCCCCATCATGAGTGAACACGCCCCCTACTGCTGATTGGCTCTCTCTCTCTCCCCTCCCCCATCATGAGTGGACATGCCCACTACTACTGATTGGCTCTCTCTCTCTCCCCTCCCCCATCATAAGTGAACACGCCCCCTACTGCTGATTGGCTCTCTCTCTCTCCCCTCCCCCATCATGAGTGGACACGCCCCCTACTGCTGATTGGCTCTCTCTCTCTCCTCCCCCATCATGAGTGGACACGCCCCATACTGCTGATTGGCTCTCTCTCTCTCCTCCCCCATCATGAGTGGCCACACCCCCTACTGCTGATTGGCTCTCTCTCCTCCCCCATCATGAGTGGACACGCCCCCTACTGCTGATTGGCTCTCTTTCTCTCCCTCTCCTCCCCCATCATGAGTGGACACGCCCCCTACTGCTGATTAGCTGCTGGGTTCATGAATATTTTATTTAATTTGACTGGAGCTTTTGAGGAAAATGTAAAGCACAACCTAATTGTGTATAAAAAAAAAAAAACCATTTAAATGCTGAAGGCTTAAAGGTGCAGTAAGCGATTTCTCAGAATTACTGTTGAACACTGTTGATAATTGTCAGCAGGAATATTAGGCTGCTGTCACTTTAAGACCTGAAGCACAGATCCAATATACTGTTACACATGCATTTTCTTTCTCGACTGTTTACGTTCACTTATAATGTAATGACTGTGTTTTTGTCAATAGTCGCCATGACTGGCATTTTGACATTATTTTGTGTGTATTTGACTGTTTAAGCGCAATAAGTAGTAGAAAAGAACTCAATTTAGTACTGAGAGGCGGCTTTATGTGCCGCACTTTGGCTGTGAGAACAAAATCTGTGGGAATTATGCGCAATAGTTTTCAAAAAAAATTCAGTTTGATATATGTCGAAAAATCGATATATATGACAACACTACATGGCACTTTGTTTATTATTTCAGATGCAAAAAGACTAAGTTTGAAAAATGTCAGTCTCCCTCTTGCTCTCTCTCTCTCTCCTCCCCCATCATGAGTGGACACGCCCACTACTACTGATTGGCTCTCTCTCTCTCCCCTCCCCCATCATGAGTGAACACGTCCCCTACTGCTGATTGGCTCTCTCTCTCTCCCCTCCCCCATCATGAGTGAACACGCCCCCTACTGCTGATTGGCTCTCTCTCTCTCCCCTCCCCCATCATGAGTGGACATGCCCACTACTACTGATTGGCTCTCTCTCTCTCCCCTCCCCCATCATGAGTGAACACGTCCCCTACTGCTGATTGGCTCTCTCTCTCTCCCCTCCCCCATCATAAGTGGACACGCCCCCTACTGCTGATTGGCTCTCTCTCTCTCCTCCCCCATCATGAGTGGACACGCCCCCTACTGCTGATTGGCTCTCTCTCTCTCCCCTCCCCCATCATGAGTGAACACGTCCCCTACTGCTGATTGGCTCTCTCTCTCTCCCCTCCCCCATCATGAGTGAACACGCCCCCTACTGCTGATTGGCTCTCTCTCTCTCCCCTCCCCCATCATGAGTGAACACGTCCCCTACTGCTGATTGGCTCTCTCTCTCTCCCCTCCCCCATCATGAGTGAACACGTCCCCTACTGCTGATTGGCTCTCTCTCTCTCCCCTCCCCCATCATGAGTGAACACGCCCCCTACTGCTGATTGGCTCTCTCTCTCTCCCCTCCCCCATCATGAGTGGACATGCCCACTACTACTGATTGGCTCTCTCTCTCTCCCCTCCCCCATCATAAGTGAACACGCCCCCTACTGCTGATTGGCTCTCTCTCTCTCCCCTCCCCCATCATGAGTGGACACGCCCCCTACTGCTGATTGGCTCTCTCTCTCTCCTCCCCCATCATGAGTGGACACGCCCCATACTGCTGATTGGCTCTCTCTCTCTCCTCCCCCATCATGAGTGGCCACACCCCCTACTGCTGATTGGCTCTCTCTCCTCCCCCATCATGAGTGGACACGCCCCCTACTGCTGATTGGCTCTCTTTCTCTCCCTCTCCTCCCCCATCATGAGTGGACACGCCCCCTACTGCTGATTAGCTGCTGGGTTCATGAATATTAATCACGTTGTCAGCGTTCGCTCAAACTGATTTGCTGAAATCAAAACAGGGATGAGCCCCAGCCAATGAGATTGCCGTTTGTGCATTAGTTCCGCCTACTACCGCTTGTTCTTAAAAGCTGAATAATTCAAAATTAACTCCGCTATTTTGACAGGAGAATACAACAAAGAATATCGTTTACATGTAGCGCGTCGATTCTGTGTGGTATGTAAGGCTCTCGCTCTCTTTCTCTTTGCGTGTGTGTGTGTGAGAAACCCAGCGTTCTCAGCAAATCGACCGTGAGTTGTGCGCCTTCACAATAGAGTGACAAAATTTCTTACCGGCATGCACTGCTTCAAGTCAGCCGCCGATCGGTCTCGAAGAGCTATATGAAGTCGAACAAGCCTCTTGTCTCTCTCTCTCTCTCCTCCCTCATTATGAGTGGACACGCCCCCTACTGCTGATTGGCTCTCTCTCTCTCCTCCCCCATCATGAGTGGACACACCCCCTACTGCGGATTGGCTCTCTCTCCTCCCCCATCATGGGTGGACACGCCACCTACATCTGATTGGCTCCCTCTCCTCCCCCATCATGTGTGGACACACCCCCTACTGCTGATTGGCTACAGGTTTGTTGTAGCGCACGGTCTGTTCCTCTTTGAACAGCGTTTCTCAGAAATTGCTTACTGCACTTTTAATGCCTGAAAGCACGAGTGACGACTGTATATCAGCGCATGCACACGTGTGTTCCGGTACCTGACGATGTTGGGGTGGTCGAACTGCTCCAGTCTCTTGAGCAGCGCCACCTCTCGGACCGTGGACAGTGGAAGGCCGTCCTGATTGGTCTGCACTCGCACACTCTTCAGAGCCACGAACTGCCCGCTGTCTCTGTCGCGAGCCTTGTAAACCGTACCGTAAGCGCCTCCGCCGATCTCCGCCACCGGCTCGTACTGAACCACACTCTCCTGCTCCATCGCCTGCAGAAAACACATGTTATTACGACACGCCCCTCTGGAGAACTCCACTGTGATTGGCTCTCTGCTGTCAAACATATGCGTCTATAAAGAAACTGTGAAACTGAGAATGTTTAATAAAGGCTGTGAAAACGTTGTGGGAAGTTACAAAATGCTTTTTAAGGGAAATTGCATTTCATATTCCGCCAAAGTCAAGGCCTCTAGGAATAAACGGTTTGAGGAGCTAGAAAAAAAGATTAATGATCTAGATCGTCAACAGGCTTGTGCCTTTTCCGATAAGCTTAATCAGGAGCTATTTTTATTGAAAGCAGAATATACTTCTCTATTTATATCCAAAGCTGAGTTTATCATTCATAGAACAAAGCAAAAATACTATTTTAATGCAGATAGGCCTAGCAGATTGCTTGCACTGAAACTCAAAGAGTGCGAATCTAAAGCCAGCATTGATGTTATTAAAACTGACTCTGGTGAAATTACTACGGACCCAAAGGCTGTAAATGATGAGTTTAGATCATTCTACTCTGCGTTGTATTCTTCTGAGGTTTGCCTTGACAAGAGGAGAATGTAGTGATTTTCTCAGTCACCTGAATCTTCCCACTTTACCAATATCTGCTCAAGAATCACTGGATGCTCCTCTAACATTGGAGGAACTCCACAATGCAGCTAAATTGTTGCAGAAAGGTAAATCTCCCGGCCGTGATGGAATTCCTCCGGAGTTATATCAAGCTATCTGGGATATTGTGGGCCCCCTAATTTTGAAATCCATGAATTATGCCATTGATCATGGTACACTTCATAGAGATCAAAATGTTGCCATCATTACCCTGTTGCTTAAAAAAGACAAAGATCCACTAAGTTGTTCTAGTTATCGTCCAATATCTCTGATATCAGCCGACGTCAAGATCCTAGCCAAGGCATTGGTTTTAAGATTGGAACCATATATTGACAATCTGATTCATTATGATCAGACTGGCTTCTTGAAGGGCCGCTTAGCATCGGATAACATGCGCCGACTATTGCACATTATTGATTACGCTCAGACTACTAATGCTACTTCTGCCATTTTTTCTTTGGACGCTCTCTAAGCATTTGATAGGCTTGAATGGGATTATCTGTGGGCTGTTCTGGAGCGTTTCGGATTTTGGCTCCAAGTTCCTAAATATTATACGATTGTTATATAAATGTCCTTCTGCTTCCGTATCAACAGGTTTCTGTCAATCACAACCTTTCTTACTCCAAAGAGGTTGTCGGCAAGGTTGTCCCTCGTCACCAATCTTATTTGCACTCTCACTAGAACCTCTCGCACAAGCTCTTAGACAAAACCAAACAGTAACACCTATAACTATTAACAACTCACACCACATCTCATTATATGCCGATGATATTATGCTTTATCTTTCAGACTTAAATACCTCTACATAATATATGTGTGTGTGTATTGTGAATAATTATTTTGTATATATAAAAACACATATATGCATGTATATTTAAGAAATATTTGCATGTATATATATTTATATATAATTTATATTATACATAAATATAAATATTTTATATATCAATAACACATTTTTCTTAAATATATACATGTATGTGTGTGTATTTATATATACAAAATAATTATACACAATACACACACACATATATTATGTAAACACAAACTTTTATTTTGGATGCGATTAATCGTGATTAATAATTTCACAGCCCTAAATTAAATTTGACATTATTAACCTTGCATTATGCTTTCTAAACTCTGTTTCAAAAAGGTTAAATCTCAAATCATTCAGTCTGGTGTTTTTAATATGTACTTACATCAAAATAATAATTGTTTGGTACAATGTACTTGTTGTGTTGATGTTGTATTGACACATTGACACATACATTACAATGTTTAAACAGTAAGTAATAAGTACACAATAAGTGCATTGTATCAAATAATTTATTTAAATGTTAGTACAAATAGTAAAAGACACTTAATATAGAAGTGTGACCGCATTAGGTTACACTTTATTTTAAGCTGTCCTTGTTACAGAGTAATTATACATTTAAGCACGGAGTAATAATAATCAAATACATGTTTTTGTACTATAGGGGGTTACACTTTATTTTAAGGTGTCCTTGTTACAGTGTAATTATATATTTAAATACTGAGTCACATTAATTAACCACATGTACTTACTATAGAGTGTTAGGGTAGGATTAGAGTTTGGTTTAGAGTTAGTTGCATGTAATGAACTGTTATTTCTATAGTGATGTGTAACAAGATCACTGTAAAATAGAGTTTTACCAGATTAGGTTAGGTTTAGTTGCATGTAATTGTGCATAATTTATAGTAAAAAAAAAAAAAAAAGTATAACAGGAAATTTAAATATTTAGCTGCCTTTATATCTTAGGAAGTAAATCAGTCGTAACAAAAACGTCCTGGTATAATTGACCACTGATTATTATTCCAGTAGGAAGTCATGTTGTTAGTGCTGCTGGGAATAGTACCATGGTAAAGTACAGTAAATGTTTGTGTTTGTCCTGCAACAGGCACACACTCACAGGATGAGCAGATGTCCGTCACTCTCATCAGTCATTATGAGTTTAACTAATCTTGCAGTCAGTAACAACACGTCATCAGATCACATCCGCCGAACGCAACATCAAACGAAGCGCTATTCCGAGTAAAGTAACAAACACACTTAATAAGACACGCACGCTCACCACGTTTCTCCTCGTGTGCAGAGCTGGTTAAACTAGTTTAGAAGAGCAGAAGCTCATCTCATCTCATCTGATCCGCGGAGTTTCTTCCGTCTGCGGCGCGGCAGATGTGTGTGTTGTTCAGAGATGAGCTCAGCTGATGTTTCATGAGTTTATTTCATGAAAGTGTGTATGAAACTCTGGCCTGTTCTCTGCCCATTCACTTCCTGTCTAAGTCTGATCTCAGTTAGGGCGGAGCCGACTGCACGGTTAGACCCTTCACACACTTTAACCAAAAACCGCACACTTTAACTATCAAAATCACTCCTTTAGCATTAAACTTACACAGTAATAAAACACTTTAACATGAAACTTACTGCAGTTTATAGACATTTTGAATGTAAAACTTTTTGGCATAGCCACATTAAAGGGATGGTTGATTATGATTTCACTTTTCTAACTTTAGTTAGTGTGTAATGTTGCTGTTTGAGCATAAACAACATCTGTAAAGTTACAACGCTCAAAGTTCAAAGCAAATGGAGATATTTGATTTTAAAGAAATCACTTTTTAAGGACTACAACAAACTGGTAGACTTTTTTATTTTTTTTATTTAGAACATGTAAATGACATTACAGAAAAAAAAAAAAACAGGCATGAGTAACATAAACTCCAAAGATGATTAAATAAAAAGAAAAATAATAAAATAAAATAAAAAGAGACATTCACAAGACGCCAAATACAGATTCATAATATCTTACAATAGACATAGCTTTTGATTTTTTTACAATTTTAAGAGACTTCATTAACAGAGTGAGTTCGTTAGAGAAGATTTTGAGAATCTACATTTATGAATGAAAAATTTGCCATTCAGGATGATAAAATTTACAAAATTGTGAATATTTTTATCATCATTCTCAAAGTAGCAAATCATTTCTTTCACATTCAGTGTTATCGTTAGATTAATTTTAACTGAAAAAGTAAAACAACAATCTTTCCAAAATGACTTTACACTCGGGCAATCAACAAACAGATGATTTAAAGACTCCTCACAGTTGTTACAAAAGGAACATTCTTTCCCAATATCCATAAAATTAGAAAGCCACATATTAGTTGGATATATTTTGTGTAAGATCTTCAGGTGAATTTCTCTTACTCTGTTAGAAATACCAAATTTGTAAGGGAGCAGCCATGCTTTTCTCCAATTAACATCTCTTAAAATGGAATTCCAGTAAAATTTCCCTCTTGGAGTAACTCTCTTTTGTTCGTTAAATACTTGTATTATATCTTTGTTAGTACATTTTTTATCAAAAATATATTTACCATTTATAAGGAGATCGTAATCTTTATTTTCAACTTTATAATAAGTCAGGTGGCTGCACATTAAATTAATAAGCCCAGAGGGAATAGCTTTAATTACTACAGAAAATTCTTTAAATTTTATAGGAAAATTGAATTTGGACAAAAAAGAATCATAAGAGTGAATTTTTAAAGATGAATCAAATAAATCACTTAAATACATTAACCCGTGATCCAACCATTTCTCAAAAAATAAACTCTTGCCTTTAACTGTAATCAATTCGTTGTTCCATATTTTCATTCTGTGAGGAGAAAAATTATGCACAAAGCACAATTTCCAGGCCAAGAGTGCTTGCTCATGGAATTTAGACAGTTTTATAGGTAATTTAGATGGTACAAAATTGCAAGTTAAAAGAAATTTAAGAATATTATGTGGAATAAAAGACCAAATTGAATCAGTATCAATAACACACCTTTTGATCCAATTAATCTTAAAAGTATTGTTCATGTCTACATAATCCAGCATTTCAAAACCTCCTTCAGATTTCTTTCCAACTAATAAAGTTTTTTTAAGATGGTGGTGCTTATTTTTCCAGCAAAAATCAACTAATAATCTATTAATTTCTTTACCAGTAGAATCTTGAACAAATAAAGACAGCCCAGGAAAAATGAATCTGGATAAACCTTCTATTTTTGTTAATAAGATTCTGCCTAAAATATATAAATCCCTTCTTAACCAATTGTAAAAAATCATTTTTGTTTTTTTAATCTTGTTATTAAAATTGAGATGCTGTCTAACTGTCAAATTTTTAGATATATAAATTCCTAAATATTTAACATATTCTTTCACATTGAACGTTCAGAAGAATCATGCACTGGGAGAATTTCACACTTTGTAATATTTGACTGGAGACCCGAGGCATCAGAAAAAGTTTGAACTAATTCGATTGCATTCTTATCTTTTAGAAATAAAGTTGTATCATCAGCCAATTGTGATATTTTTATTTCTCTATTAAATAATGTTATACCATGTAAATTTGGATTTTTAATTATACTAATCGCTAATAGTTCCACAACAATTAAAAACAAAAATGGGGAAATTGGGCAACCCTGCCTCGCTCCTCTATTGATGGAGAATCTTCTAGAAGTATTGTTCTGTAATATAACGGAACTATTAATGCCTTTGTAAAACATTTTAACAGTCTGAATGAATTTATTTCCAAAACCAAAAATTTCCAAAATGCATGTAAACTCTGTAATAAAAATTGGTGATCAAACGCCTTGTAAAAGTCAAGGAATAAAATGAGTGCATCTGAATTAACAAACTGATTATAATCTAACAGGTCCAATATAAGCCTAATATTTGAACTAATATGACGCTTTGCCATAAAACCAGTTTGAGATTCTCCAATTATTTTATTTAAACCACTCTTTAATCTAGTAGCATAAACTAAGGCTAAAATTTTACAATCAATGTTTAATAATGTTATTGGTCTCCAGTTGTCAATGATCAAGGGGTCTTTGTCTGGTTTTGGAATTAAACTGATAATACCTTGTTTCATTGTTGTGCTCATTTCTTTTTGTTCTTTATACATGCTAAATAAAGGGTTTTCTATCAGATCCCAAAAGGCACAATAAAATTCAACAGTTAACCCGTCTGATCCAGGGGATTTTCTTTTTTTCATTGAAAAAAGAGCTTTAGAGATCTCAGCTTTGGAAATATCATCTTCACAATATTCACTACAATCATTAGAAACTGTTGGAACAAAATGTTTAACTGTTTGTATATAAGTGCTTATTTTTTCATTGTCAGAATGGGAAGTATAAAGTTTTTCATAAAAGGAATACACAAAAGATGCTATATCTGAAATATTATTAGAGATTCTTTCATTTATAGTCAAAGATGAAATAGAGTTTCTTGTATAATTTCTTTTTTCAAGAGAAAAGAAAACTAGTATTTCTTTCTCCTTCCTCAAACCATTTGGCTCTTGATCTCACATAAGCACCTTTACCTTTAATTCTATATATAGATTATCTATTTCTAAATTAAGAAGATATAATTTAGACTTGTCATCTTCGGATAGAGTATTTTGTTTAATTAGAGTATTAAGTTGCTCTGTTATCTCTGTAATCTTGTAAATAAAAAAAGTTTATTTTTCTTTAATTCTTTACCTCTTCTCATAGCAATTACCCTGACTTTAAACTTAAATAACTCCCACTTTTGGACAAAATTTAAATGATTATTTTCAAAAATATTTGCTATCAATTTAACTTGTTCCACAAAACAATTGTCAGAAAGTATAGACTGTTGTTAAATTTCCAGTATCCACGAATAATACTACTCTTACACCCATCAAAAAAGGTTGATATCAATTTGTGATCTGATAGAGGGGCACAAGTAATTTTTGTTTCTGAAACATAGTTGATTAAGTCATAAGAAATCAACCAGTAATCTATTCTTGATTTTAAAGAAAAAGTGCTATTATTCCAAGTATAGTCACAGCAATTTGGATTCAAATATCTCCACACATCAGAAACTTGTAATATGTCAGTTATAAAATCAAATAAATCTGAAATTCGTGAACTATGTTTGGGTGGAAAGCGGTCAACAGAATCGTCTGGAGCATCGTTGAAATCACCACCAATAATTACATATCCATCCTTATACTTCTTCTTTAAACCTGTTATTGTATCACAAATCTTCTTAAACATTTCTAAATTGTGTACTCGAGTATTAAATCCATAGACATAGCAAATTATTAAAGTGGAATTGTCCAGTTTAACAGTCAGTATAATTCATCTTCCATTATCTGAACGAATAGACTCCAAAACATTGCCTTTGAATTTGTTAAAGAAAATTGCGACACCTGCTGAGTGATTGGATCCATGACTAAAAATTGCATAAACTCCCCATTGGGTTTTCCAAAAATTCGAATCAGAGTCACAAGAATGAGTCTCTTGAAAAAAAAGTATTTGAGCTTCTGTATGTCTTCCAAAAAGAAATATAGCTTTTCTTTTAACAGCATCACGAATGCCTCGAACATTTAAAGAAATTAATTTGAACTTACCAAACTTGTAATCAGCCGTTACAAAAAATTAACTAATTAACCAGTATAGAACAAGTACCTTTGGAGAAAGTGAAAACTGAGAAAGCATGAAACATTACACTCAAAAAAATGATTTTAGAGCTCTTTGTTCAATTTCATTAATTAAAATGAGCATATACGACACAATCCTTCATAGAAATGATTCTAGCTTAATTTCATTAAATGTAATCAATGTAATTTTGGATTAATTTTTGAAATTTTTCGTCTTAACCGGATGTCACTCAAAAAATGAATTTTAGCCTCTTGTTAAAATAATTAATTAAAATAAGCAAAAGTAACACGATTGTTTAATATTGTCACAACTTAATTTAATTGTGTTCAATCAACCTAATTCATCTGTGTGAAAACTACATGAATCATTGTTGTTGACATCTAACTGGGCAGTGGATCTGTAGTTCCCAGCATGCTTTGCAAGGGACTGCATTAAGAGGGTCAATTTAGGGAAAAAGTGTTATTTTATGTGTTTTTCAGTAAATGGAAAGATGTTGTTAATGTTAGTGTTTAATGTTCAGTTATGTTAGAAACTTAGAGGACTTTCTGTAATGTTTTTGAATTTTGTGGTTACCATTATGCAGAAGAGTGGCGACTGTGTTTAGGCTGTGGGCTCAGTATTACGCTATATGTGCATTAAACCTCGTATTCAGGCTGTGGGCACTCAGTATACACTATGTGTAAACCTCACTCACAGACCTGCACAAGTAACATTATATTACCATGTAAAAAATGGTTTTAATTCAATTGAACACTATAAGTGTCTATCATTAGAAGTGACCTTAGAATCAAATTAACTAAAATTATAATGTTGGTGATTTAAGGCAGGACAAAAACTAAATGTAGTTAACCTGACAAAACTTTGTCTAGCAGGAATGACTAAATTAATTTAAATTCATACAACAAGATTACAACAAATTATTTCAAACTAATTCGATTTTGTTGGAAAAATGTAATTCAATTTCGTGGAAAACCTTTCCTTAATTTAATTAAGTTCATTCAACAGATTATTTTTTTGAGTGTACATCAATCACAACACTTGCGTTGACCCTGATATGTATCCATAACTGCTGACGGGCACCATCCGCTCAGGTAATGTCAGGAACACTGATGCGCACCTCTTCAATGTAGGCAAATCCTCCTCGAAAGCCGGCCTTCTTACCCTCTTCTCTCGCACGTTTCACCAGTGGCCATGCTTTTTTTCTTGCGGCTCGTTCTTCCGAAGACAGATCTTCTTTGATGTGTAGCCCGTTTTCCTTCAGATAGTGGTTGTCTTTGGCATCTCTCCACACTGTATCTCGATAAAGATGCATGGCGAACTGAATAATTATCACTCTGGTGCGACCATCACCTCTTCCCTGTCCCAGTCTATGAACCGAATCCACGACATCTGGAAGTTTGTGCGCGATCTTTGGAGACACTTTGTAGAGGATCTTGATAACAATATCTCGTGTGTTACTCTCCTTGTCCGGATTACTTTCCTTTACCCCGTAAATCCTGAGATCCCATCTTCTTTTGTAGTTCTGCATCCCCATACACACCTCCTTCAGTTGCTTATTTTCTTGCTGCAACCCAGCAACATTTTTTTCGAGTTTCAGAATCTTCTCTTTGTGGGACATGCTCTCACGTAACAGATCACTTACGGCGGTAGAAAGAGAGGTAATAGAAGAAGCCGTACTTTCCAAGACCTTCTCCATGGACTCAACTCTCTGAAATGTGCCGTCACACTTCGATGTAAGTTCAGCGACAGCATTAATGAGTGAATCAATTTTCTCATCAATGTTCATCTTTAATTTCCCCTTTTTTCCCGGTGGACTTTTACTCGGAGTGCATGGAAAAGATGTCGCAAATTCTTCTTCTGTGTCCATCTCGTCGACACTTTTGCATTTGTCAGTCGCCATGTCTGTATTAACCTGAGTCTTATCTCTGTTTCTTTTCTTACCCATATGGGCCTGACAAACCAAATCAAATCAAATCAAATCAAATCAAGTATATTTGTATCAAAGCAGCTTCACAGTATTAAATTAAAATAAAATAATACAACAAAGTTTGTTTCTAGTGGAATTTATTGATTGATAGAATAAATATTAAATATCCCCAAAATATCCCCAACTGAGCAAGCCAAAGGCAACAGTGGCAAGGAACCGAAAAAACTCCATCAAGTGACCTAATGGTGTCCTAAAACTCCATCAGGTGACCTAATGGAGAAAAAAAAAAACCTTGGGAGAACCCAGGCTCAGTCGGGGGCCAGTTCTCCTCTGGCATTTATGAACTAGAGGCCGGATTGTAGTTTGAACTGTGAGATTAACAATATTATATGAATGCCTGGCCGAAAAGATGCGTCTTTAATCTAGTTTTAAACTGGGAGAGCGAGTCCGAGCAACGAACAGTATCAGGAAGACTATTCCAGAGTTTCGGAGCCAAATGTGAAAATGCTCTCCCTCCTTTGGTTGATCTGGATATCCTAGGTATGACCAAAAGCCTCGAATTTATTGATCTTAAAGAGCGCGATGGATTATAGGGTGATAGAAGATCCGTTAAATAGACTGGAGCTAAACCGTTTAGGGCTTTATAAGTCAGTAGCAATACCTTATAATTAATACGGAACTTTATAGGTAACCAATGTAGTGATGATAAAATCGGTGTTATATGATCATATTTTCTTGATCTAGTAAGAACTCTAGCGGCTGCATTTTGGACTAACTGTAGCTTGTTTATTGAGGATAACCGGCTAATAAAGCATTACAGTAATCTAGTCTCGAGGTCATGAATGCATGAACTAACTTTTCTGCATCAGAAACTGATAGCATATTACGTAGCTTAGCAATGTTTCTAAGGTGGAAAAAGGCTGGTTTTGTAACATACAAAATATGATTTTCAAAAGACAGGTTACAATCGAGTATAACACCCAGGTCTTTTACTGTAGAGGATAAAGTAACAGGACATCCTACGATGTTAAAGTTGTATTGTGAGAGGTTCTGTGGGCGGTTTTTTGAACCGATAAGTATTACCTCTGTCTTGTCTGGATTTAATAAAAGAAAATTACGCATCATCCAATCTTTTATATCTTTAACACACTCTGTCAATTTGGATAATTTAGCGTTTTCATCCGGCCGTGATGAAATATATATTTGAGTGTCATCAGCATAACAATGGAAACTAATTCCATGTTTCCTTATAATATTTCCAAGTGGCATCATATATATTGAGAATAATAGAGGGCCCAACACAGATCCCTGCGGCACTCCATAGTTTACTGGAATTATGATCGATTTTTCTCCATTTAAATAGACAAAATGGTAGCGGTCAGATAAGTATGATCTAAACCAGCTTAATGCTTGTCCTTGAACACCAGTATAATTTTGTAGTCGATCTAAGAGTATTGTGTGATCTATAGTATCGAACGCAGCACTTAGATCGAGTAAAACTAGTATTGAGATACAGCCTTGGTCAGAAGCTAAGAGTAAATCATTTGTGATTTTAACGAGCGCAGTTTCAGTGCTATGATGCGGCCTGAATCCTGACTGAAACTTTTCATAGATATCATTTTCTTGCAAGAAAGAGCCCAGTTGAGTGGACACAACTTTTTCTAGTATTTTAGACATAAAAGGTAGGTTTGAAATGGGTCTATAATTTGCTAGATTATTATGATCTAATTGTGGTTTCTTAATGAGAGGTTTTATAACTGCCAGTTTAAATGTTCTTGGAACATGACCTAAAGATAAAGATGAGTTAATAATATTGAGGAGAGGCTCTTCCACTACAGGTAACACTTCCTTCAGTAGTTTAGTTGGTATAGGATCTAATAAACATGTTGTTGTTTTAGATGAAGTGATAAGTTTATTTAAATCTTTTTGTTCTATAGATGTAAAGCACTGTAATTGTTCTTGCGGGGGGATAATTGAGGCTGAATTATAAGGTGCGATTGAGGATTGAACGTTTACAATTGTGGTTCTGATGTTTTCTATTTTCTCAGTGAAGAAGTTCATGAAATCATTACTACTAAACTGTAACGGGATATTTTGTTCGGGTGACGTCTGTTTATTTGTTAGTCTAGCCACGGTGTTAAATAAAAACCTAGGATTGTTTTGGTTGTTTTCTATTAGTTTGCGGAGGTGCTCAGCCCTGGCCGCTTTTAGGGCCTTTTTATAACGTGACATACTGTCTTTCCAAGCGATTCTAAAGACCTCTAAATTAGTTTGTTTCCATTTACGCTCTAAATTACGGGTTTCTCTCTTTAGAACATGCGTAGTATTGTTGTACCATGGTGCTTTAATTTTCTCTCTGACCTTTTTTAATTTGACGGGTGCAACAACATCCAATGTTCTAGAGAGAATGGTGCTCATAGTGCTAGTTAGTTCTTCTAGTTCATCTGTTTGTTTGGGTTCAGGCAGCAGCTGAGACAGATCAGACAAGCAATTTGAGAAATTATCTATGGTGGATGGAAGGATTGTTCTGCCTGGTCGATAACGCAGCGCCGCATGACATATTACAGCAGTACGTAATATGCAAGTTACCAAGTAATGGTCAGTGACATCATCACTTTGTGGAATGATATCTATATCGGTTGGATCGGTTCCATATGATATAATTAAATCGAGTGTATGATTAAGACGATGAGTTGGTCCGGTGACGTTTTGCTTGACCCCAAAGGAATTTAATAAATCTATAAACGCAGCCCCTAACGCATCATTTGAATTATCTACGTGTATGTTAAAATCTCCAACAATTAATGCTTTATCTACATTGACCAATAGATCTGAGAGAAAATCTGCAAACTCTTTTAGGAAATCAGCGTAAGGCCCAGGCGGTCTATATACGGTAGCCAAGGCTAGAGATAATATGGATTTTTTTCTAACATCTAAGAGTGTAACATTTAGTACAAGTACTTCAAACGCAATAAACTTAAATTTCGTTTTCTGAGTAACATTGAGAATATCTCTATAGATTGTTGCAACACCGCCGCCACGACCAATCAGACGGGGTTCGTGCTTATAGGAGTATCCAGATGGAGTAGACTCATTAAGACCGAAATAATCATTTGGTTTAAGCCAAGTTTCAGTAAGGCAAAGTACATCGAAGCTATTATCTGTGACTATTTCATTTACAATAACTGCCTTAGGTGTGAGTGATCTAATGTTTAGAAGACCTAGCTTTAAAAATTGTTTTTGTTTACTAATAGCAACATTTTCTGTTTTAATAACAATTAGATTTTTCCTAGATCCTGCAGTAGAATTATTATTTGATCTCACTAAACGAGGAATAGACACAGTTTCTATGCAATGTTCTACACTAGTATTTATATCATTTAAATTGGTGCAGCAGAGACTGATTTGGACTTTTGGTTACAAGTCATTTAATGGTATTTAACATTTTGGAGATGTTATCCGACAGAAGATCCACTCCGAATCTGCTTGGGTGTAAGCCATCGGCACGGAAATGCCTAGGACGCTCCCAAAACAGATTCCAATTATTTACAAAGAGCAGTTTCTGCTCATTGCACCATGACATTAACTATTCATTTAGCGCAAATAGTCTACTAAACTTTTCATGTCCTAGTCGGTACGTGGGAAGCGGTCCTGACACTATGATCGTTGTTTCAGGCGATGTGCTGCGTACCGTATCGATCGTACCGTATCGTATGGAGCCGGAGTTTTTGTTGAGGGAACCAATTTAGATCTTCCCTGCACCACTATATTCTTTTTCTTTCTTTTTGTATGGAATATTGCAGTATTTATTATAAACAGAGCCGTCGGGCCTCGTGCCAATGTAAAGTGACAGTTGACTTGATGATGTAAAGCCAATAGTTAAAGTTCATGTTTTGTCCTTCGAAATCCTATAATAGTAAAAAGACATAGCTAAAAGTGAGACTAATATTGAACAATATTATTGATCTGCCGGCATTGACACCATTATATGAGAACTGGACTGAGCTGGACGATGACATCACTGTTTTCTCCAGAGCGACTGTATAAATTAATGACTTTTTTAAAACAACCATCACTGAACTTACTTAAGCTGGACTATGACGCTATTTTCTTCTAAATCTGCTGTACAGCCAAAAACAATCTTTGTTGCATTATTTTCCTGTTATCTCTGTAAAGCTGCTTTGAAACAATCTGTAGTGTAAAAAGCGCTGTATGAATAAAGGTGATGACTATCATGATGTTGTATTATTCTGCTTGTTAAAAATGTATTATGCAGTAACTTATATTGCTCTGAGCGCGTGCGTGTGACAGTGATTCATGCACACACGTCATTCAAGTTCGTAGAGAGCTTTATTCAGTCCATTTTAAATTCTGAATTTGTCTGCCGTATGTAAATACGTTAGAAATCCACGTCTTCACTGACTCTCCTTTGAAGCCTTCGCATTCGCCATCGACTAGCCCCAGCAGCGGAACAAGTGACTCTGCTTTGCAGTTCAGCGGACGGCGCCTTCCTGCTTTCAGCAACTCGGCGCCGCTCTTCTGATTCGCCGTTTCCCTGCGGCCGTCCAGCGAACTCACATCCTTCCGAGCTAACATAAGTGCTCGCTGCGGCAGCACTCTTTAAGAGAAAATTTCCTTGTGACGTCGTTTCTAATGTCAAGCGCTGACTGCGCGGCATGTAGGGCCCCCTTGCACCGCCCCTCGCGCCCTCCCATTTCCCACCCTCCTCGAGCCGCGAGGAAGAAACGGCGGGCCAGAGGATGCCTTCCCCGTCCCCGTCCCCATCCCCGCGTGCTTCACTCTCCAGAGAGAGATTTCCCGCCTGTCCTGTACACGAAGACGGACCAGCGCCCCTCAAAGCGGCCGGCCTCGTCTCGTTCGGGGGATCAGAGGAAGAGCACGATGACAGCCTATCCTTGGCTACATCAGAGAGCGAGGAGTGGCCGGGCTCTGTCACAGATCTGCGCAGCGCCACTGATCTTGCCCTGTGCACCACGAAGACCACTGCCCAGGCTATAGGAAGAAGCATGGCCAGCCTAGTTGTGTTAGAGCGCCATCTCTGGCTCAACCTGACTGAGATCAAGGATGCAGACAGGGCTGCTTTCCTGGACTCTCCGATCTCGAGTGCTGGTCTCTTTGACCCCACGGTGAAGGGATTCTCCGATCAGGCTCAGAAGTCATTGCAAGCCATGCAACACTTCCTGCCAAAGCGCTCCAGTTCGGCGTTGGGTCGCCCAAAGAAAGCGTCGACCCCACAGCCAGCAAAACCAACACCGCCAGCGTCTTAGCCCCGGCGCCCACAGCCTGCTAAGAGCTTCCCGTTCCCAGAATATCAGGGGCCCCGACTCAAGACTGTGTTGGACCCTGAGCCTCGGAAGCCCTCCTAGTCTAGGACAGGAAGAAAAAGGAAGGGGTTAAAGGATTAGTTCACTTTTAAAAAAACTTTTGCTGATAATTTACTCACCCCCATGTCATCCAAGATGTCCATGTCTTTCTTTCTTCAGTCGAAAAGAAATTAAGGTTTTTGATGAAAACATTCCAGGATTTTTCTCCATATAATGGACTTCAATGGGCCCCAAACGGTTCAAGGTCCAAATGACAGTTTCAGTGCAGCTTCAAAGGGCTTTAAACGATACCAGACGATGAATAAGGGTCTTATCTAGCAAAACGATCGGTCATTTAAAAAATAAATAAAAAAGTTTAAGTTTTATAAGCACAAATGCTCATCATTGTTTATCATTTAAAATGCCCATTTCGTGTGCGTATCCTGGGTGTTTTAATATTAAAAAGTCTAAAAGAAAATTTTCGTCAGAAAAGCGTGACCTTTTCAACGTAATTGCGTATTACATGACGTCACAAACGCGCATCACAGAACAGAGCAAGGCGAGCATTTGTGCTTATAAAACTTAAACTTTTTTATTTATTTTTGAAATGACCGATCGTTTCGCTAGATAAGACCCTTAATCATCGTCTGGTATCGTTTAAAGCCCTTTGAAGCTGCACTGAAACTGTCATTTGGACCTTGAACCGTTTGGGGCCCATTGAAGTCCATTATATGGAGGAATGTTTTCATCAAAAACCTTAATTTCTTTTCGACTGAAGAAAAAAAGACATGGACATCTTGGATGACATGGGGGTGAGTAAATTATCAGCAAACGTTTTTTTAAAAGTGAACTAATCCTTTAAGTCCCGCCGCGGCCGGACCACCCCGAAGAAAACTTGTGCGCTTCTCCCAGCCCCCTCTTCAGTTCAGGCGGCTGGAGATGTTTAAAGTGTAGCCAATGCGTCCGTCACAGTTCACGCACTCAAGCACACAAACGCTGTTTTAACAGCGACCCAAATAAAGCACGAAAAGAGCACCCTTTCCCTCCAAAATATAAGGGTGACCGGGTCCCCGTTACACGGTGGCCTGTCCCCGAATGTCATTCAGCCCCTAGTCACTCAGGCAAAGGCCTGGGAAGCCATCCCAGGTGTGTCAAAATGGGTATTAAACACAATAAAACGAGGTTACTCGCTACAGTTTGCTCGCAGACCACCACACTTTCACGCAGTGGTTGAAACATCGGTGAGGAGCAACGTGGCTCACATCCTCCACATTGAGGTGTTAAGTCTAATAGCGAAAGGAGCTGTCGAGACAGTTCCCCCGCCATTAAGCGAGTCAGGCTTTTACAGCCGTTACTTCCTCGTTCTGAAAAAGGACGGTGGCCTCAGGCCCATCCTAGATCTCAGACACCTGAACAAGGCCCTCATGAGACGGCCATTCAAAATGCTAACAACCAAACAAATCCTCGTGCAAATTCGCCCAGGGGATTGGTTTTCGTCAGTGGATCTGAAAGATGCTTACTTTCACATCCAAATAGCCCCCATCACAGGCCGTTCTTGAGATTAGCCTTGGAGGGGCAGGCTTATCAATACACGGTCCAGCCATTCGGTCTGTCCCTGGCTCCTGAAGACGATAGAGAATTGAGTCTACTCTGCCCTGTTACGGCTCTCAGAATTTATCTGGAGCGTTCTGCCTCATTCAGACAGTCAGAACAGCTCTTTGTATGCTTCGGCGGCCGGAGCAAAGGGCTTCCGGTCACGAAACAGAGATTATCACGGTGGATAGTGGACGCTATCTCTCTAGCCTACGCCTGCAATGGGTCTGCAATGAGACTACAGATGAAAATGATCTGGCGCATTAACATTTTGAGTGTAAACAAAAAATGTCAATTGATGTGCATTGTCCCTTTTAAATAAAAATAAATAAAAATAAAAATAAAAATCATGACGTCACATGCCCGTGTATGTATAAGAAACTTGAAACTGTTCCACCTGTTTTGTCCAATGTCCACCAAAATCTGCTCGGGTGAGTTTTGCAGCAAGATGGTCAGAAATTACTCAATTTAGTAAAGCCTTTTTGTTAATCAAATCAAATATCCGTCTAATGTATTCTAGCTTAGCATGCCATTAAGTTAAAATGCTTACATAGCATGCTAACAAACATGTCATAAAGCAAAGATATGATACTTAAGAGAGTGTGTCTTGGGTTAAATTATTCCTCTGTTCTTGATTCCATTATATGAATGCTGAGTTAAATGCGATACATCAAAAATATAAATTTGAATTATGTAAATTAGAAATATAGACAAGTGTCATGTGGCCTTTTATAGTCTTGAATTTTAATTTTTTTAATCTTGAATCCTGGACATGTGACATTTAACAATTTGAATAGATATGTTTTCAAACAGTGGATTTTTGTTCTGAATTCTTAGACTGTAAATATCCCTTATGTTTTTAAATTATAAAGTTTTTCATGATGAAGAAGAAATTTGAACACCAAATTTAATATTCTAAAATTCAGATTGTACAGAAAGTGGGTCAGAGGTCAAGCTTTCGGGTTCCACAGATGTAATGGGTTTGTGTATTATGAAATAATCCTGCCTTTCGTTTGTGCTGATTTGTGCTGTTAAATGAACATTGCATCTATTTCACCTCCTTAGAAATTACAAATAGCCTATAATTCTGGCCAATGACGTCACCATCCACTTCATGCCGTCCAAATCAATCCAAACCAGTGCTCGATTTGTGTTGTTAAAAGAAACCTAACAAAAAACCTAACCCTTCATAAATGTAATGGAAATTGTTTTTAGGAACTTTTATACTAACTACTATATATCACTCTCCACCCCATATCCTCTGAATATTGTTCATTTGTGGTGTTTTTAATATGCTTTAAGACAAACCATGTGTAAATTCATAAGTCGACACCATTGCTGAGTATTTTCTCCTTAAAACTGCAGTGAACCAAAGACAGTCTCAAAAACACGCTTTGAAATCGCTGGTGTTTCTGACGTCAAAAACTACCTTGTAACCAATCAGATCAACGTGTGATCGTCAACCAGTGGATCTCTGAGCTGAGTGAGTGAGTGGAGGCGGGGCTCATCTGCATATTCATAGAACTGCATATACTAAATGAAGCAAGGGTGTCGAGTTACATTCAAGATATTTTAAGGCATGAAAAAATTTCTTGAATGCAACTCGCCGCGCTGACCAATAGGCCTGAAACCGAAATGTACTGAATTACACTAAAGAAAATCGACCATTCCTTACAAACATTACAGCTACGTCAAAGTTTAAGAGTTTTTACCCTGTTGAAGATAAAGAAGATCAGTATGAAATTAATATTTTTCTTTTTTCTTAACAAAAAAAAGCGCATGTTACAAATAGTACAGTATCTCTCTATAAATTACAGAAACGTCTGTCTGTCTGTGTGTCTGTTAACCGCATATCTCTCGAACCGTTAGTCCGATGGATTTCAAACTTGACAGGTGTCTCGCCACGGGCACGAGTAAGTGCAGTGCCAAGTTTGACATTGTTTGGATGAGAAATGCAAAAGATATCGTTAAATATATCATTTTTAAAAGGTTGTGGTTTAAAAGTAAACATTCTGACATTAGAGGGTTGTATCATTCAAAGAAGCCCCAAGAAGGTTGTGGTTTAAAAATAAACATTCTGACAATCAGTCAGCTACACTGTTTACTTCTGGATATTATGTTTCATTCTGGTGCGCTTAGCCTATGCTATTCACCAACTAAACATATCCTATTCAATGCGTTCACAGTCTCTTTCACGGGCATCATTTGTAGTAGCCCATTTTGCTGTGCAATTGTAACAATGAGCATTCAATCACACCAAACCAACAATTACTAAAAACACACACAAAAACTGATTTTGCACGGGTATTTTGCACTAGTTTAAGAAAATACAACAAAAGTAACAGAGCTGTACACTGGGGGATTAATGCAGATATACATAAAGACATTGAAACATTTACAAATTTTCAAAGTTTGAACTGCTTTTTCATAGAAAATCAAATTGAGTCAATATAACGCTCTATTTCTTTCTTAAATTATGTAAAAAAGTTTTTTTTTTTTACAGGAAAATGTACATTTGTGAACATGAAATTTTGCCATTAAAATAATAAAATGTATTAGGCCTATACAATATAAACCTGCTTGTCTCTATTCTTCTCCAAAAGACCAAATAACAGATGTTTCCAAAACAACACAAATTGGCCATCAATGTTCTTTGTGATAAAATCACAAACATTTAGCAAGAATATTCTTACAAATGGGCAGTGCCAAAATAAATCAACCACAGTTTCAGGGCAACTGTCGCAAAAAGTGCAATTAAAATCAATATCTCTTTTAAATTTCACAAAGTAATGTTTAACTGAGTAAATTCCATGTATAATTGTGAATGATACCTCCTTAGCTTTGTTTGTTATTAAATATTGATTACAGTCTCAGAAAAATAGGTACAAAAGCTGTCACTGGGACAGTACCCTTCAAAAGGGTTCTAATATGTACCATTTAGGTACTAATATGTACACTTTTGGTACCAATATGTACCTTTGAGGGACTAAAATGCACTCTTTAGGTATAAGCAAACCTTTTTCCACACAATATTGTATATAAGTATATAAGGCAAAGACACATTGTTTCTTTGAATTAACGCTCTTATGGATCTGTTTTGTGAGTTAAAGAGCATATTGCAGGTAAAAAAAAAATCAAAATGAATATATAACCGTGTATGAAAATACCATATGAAAAGATAATGCAGGATTTAAAATGTTTTAAAACGACATAAGGACACCAATTTAGTAGATAAAGTGAGCGTTTCTTTGACTGCTCGTAAAAAACGCTTTTTTTCAACATCGCGTCATTTTACGTCACAAGAGGGAGACGTGTGCTGTGCTCTGCCGCAGCTCAGTGCTGAATAGGTTGGTATTCAGTAAGAGCGGTCGTGAGTCCGTGGCCTTTCAGTAGTTTTTTTAACTTCAATTTATCATCGTCATGGTAAATTATTGTGTTTGTGGAGCTTGCAAAAACTCCAGCCTGTCAAGACATCGAGTCCACCGGTTTCCTAACAAGAAAAAGGACGTATCTTTCGTGCCTGGGTGCAGTTTGTGCAGGTGAAGAGACGGGATTTCTCTTCCGCATCGGCTTCGGAAAACGAAAACTAAGCTACTCGTTATTGTGTTTGTGTGGACCGTTTATCAGTTTGGACCAGTGCAGCACGAGCCTGATCAAGTGACACTGTTACTGCGAGATCCAGTAAATAAAGCATTTGAATTCGCCACTGAAGTAATAAGATCGCTGCGAGATCTACTGAGAAACATTCACATTCTCCGTTATTAACGGATCAAACAGCGCTGACGTGGAAACCTGGAAATTGTTGTGCAATGAATGAACTATCCAGTGTCCGCAGATCAGCAACATTCACCATGGATTTACTGTAGTAACACTAAATGCAACTAAGTTTGGCATGAATAGTAGGCTATAATGCTTTCAATTTACATTACGTCGGTTTTATTTTGACATTATGAATACAATTGCTGACCTCAAATGTTAATCTGAACTAAAATAAACCTTTGTTTATAACTACTACAATATTACATTTCATTTTGTCCAAAGTAAAAAAATATCATATTTATGATGTTAGTAATAAAAAATTTAATTCAAGGAAATTTCAAGGAAACGTGTATTCATAGCTAACACTGGTCTCTCACCAAAACACCTGCCCTGTTCTCCACTGGTTCTCCTCACACCACAACTCAATTTGTCTCCTCTGACCGTTGTTCTGTCTAACATTAATCCTGGCCTGTCCCTGCTCTCTTGGCTGCCTAGCAGGCTCATAATTGTCTGTGGTCCGTCATACGAGTAAGTTGGTATGAACAATTTCCTCAGCGTCCGAAACGTCATTGCGATCCATTATTTCCCCGTTGTTTGAATCGACCGCTCTCCCTCGCGCTACGTCACGCCCATTTTCAGATGCGGAAGTAAAATTTTCTCACAAAAACGACTCCAGAAGCCACTGTAGCGTATTTATAAGTTTTTTTTTTAAAGAAAATCTAGTTCCTACATTATTTTTCTATACATTGACTCGTTGGGTCTTCTAACCTGCAAGATGCCCTTTAAGGGGAAAAACTAATATTACCTACATTAGAACTTACTATAGTAGCTGGGGATCATTGCTGAATAGTAAGTCTTTTCTGATGTCTAAATAGCATACAGATTTCAGGAGATATTGCATTAAAAACTTTTGCATAGTCCCCTGGTGTTACAGGAATCTTATAATGTGCCAAAAACTTACTGTAAGTGAAAAGAAAACCATTTTGTCACAGTTCAGAAGGAGAGAGGACCCAAACGCAAAGGAAGGTAATGTCTCTTTAATAAACAGATATATATAAGCAACAACACGCACCAGACAGGACACGACAGGACAGGAGGTAAGGGAACCAGCATCAGGTACGTATGATACATGAGATAATAATCTGGCGAAGAACAAAGGGAATAGGAGACTAGAAATAGAGCATCTAATCAGAGAAAGGAGGAACAGGTGAAGAGAGGAGAGAATGAAGAGCCGCAGAGATGGGGAACAGCTGGGAGTGATAACAAGAGGATAATGAGATGAGTGGATGAGTGTGTATGTGTGTGTGTGAGAAACTAACCAGGAGAGGGAGAAAGAGAGACAGAGAAGGATACCCGGTTCATGACCGTACCCCCCCTCAAGGAGCGCCTAAGGAGGAGGACTGGCGAGAACGGTAGAAGTCATCAATCAGCGAGCGGTCCAGGATATCCCGAGCGGGGACCCAACTTCTCTCCTCAGGACCGTATCCCTCCCAATCGACCAGGAATTGATGACCGCGCCCTCGAGGACGAACGTCAAGTAACCTGCGGACTCTATACGTGGGAGAGGCCTCAACGCGCACGGGCGTAGTGACAGGACGAGGGGGCGCACGTACAACGGGTTTGATACAAGAAACGTGAAAGACAGGATGTATGCGTCGGAGATTGGACGATAACCTTAGCTTGACCGAGACGGGACTGAGTACCTCGAGTATATGAAAAGGTCCGATGAATTTAGGGGCCAATTTGCGAGACATGGACTGAAGAGGAAGGTTGAGGGTGGAAAGCCAAACCCTCTGTCCAACGATGTAACGGGGACTCTTTACACAACGTTTATTGGCCGCCCGTCGAGTGCGGGGACGGGTCTTGCATAAAGCAGATCTAACCCCTCTCCAGGTACGTTTAGCACGCTGAATAAAAGCTCTGACGGAAGGCACATTAGACTCTGAGTCTTGTGAAGGGAAGAGCGGAGGCTGGTAACCTAGGCAACCGTGAAAGGGCGACAAACCAGTAGCTGAGGATGGGGCGTAATTATAGGCGTATTCAGCCCAGGGGAGCTGTTCGGACCAAGAGGCAGGGTTACGAAACGCGAGACTGTGGAGGATGCGGCCGATAATTTGGTTGGCACGTTCGGCTTGACCATTGGTTTGGGGGTGAAAACCGGAGGAGAGATTGGCAGAGGCTCCGATTAGGCGACAAAATTCCCTCCAAAACAAAGACGAGAATTGAGGTCCCCTATCGGAGACAATGTCAGAGGGGAGACCATGAATCTTGAAAATCTTGTCGACGACGATCTGGGCTGTCTCCCTCGCGGAGGGGAGTTTAGGGAGTGGGATAAAGTGAGCGGCTTTAGAAAAGCGATCGACGACGGTGAGAATTACAGTGTTTCCCTCAGAAGAGGGAAGCCCTGTAATAAAATCTAGGGCGATGTGCGACCACGGCCGAGACGGTAAAGGAAGAGGTCAAAGGAGACTGGCGGGGGGGGCGAGTTGCTGGACTTGGTCTGAGCGCAGACAGTACAAGAAGCGATGAAACGCTGAATATCGCGCTCACGGGTGGGCCACCAGAATTTAGATCGAATAGAGGCAATAGTGCCCCTAACACCGGGGTGAGCGAACAATTTAGAAGAGTGCCCCCATTAAAGTACGGCAAGTCGAGCGGAGGAAGGAATGTACAAACGGTCTCTGGGACAAAGACGGGGAGTAACGGAGTGAGAAAGCTCACGTTTGACGAGCCGTTCTATTCCCCAGACAGCGGCGCCCACCACCATGCCTTGAGGAAGAATCTCCTCCTTGGTGGAAGCCACCTCTGGAGAAGCGAACTGCCGTGAAAGAGCGTCGGGCTTAAGGTTCTTGGAGCCAGGCCGGTAGAATATGGAGAAATCGAAACGTGCAAAGAAAAGCACCCAACGAGCCTGACGTGCATTAAGTCTCTTAGCAGTGCGGATGTACTACAAATTCCTATGATCGGTCCAGACTACAAATGGCACCGAAGCACCCTCTTACCAGTGTCGCCATTCACCGAGAGCCAAACGGATGGCTAATAACTCGCGATTGCCAAAGTCATAGTTGCGTTTGGCGGGTGACAAGCGGTAGGAGAAAAAGGCGCAGGGGTGAATCTTCTCATCAGTAGATGAGCGCTGGGAGAGGATGGCTCCCACGCCCACCTCGGAGGCATCGACTTCGACGATGAATTGTCTGTTAACGTCAGGGGTAATTAAAATAGGAGCGGAGGTGAATAAGGACTTAAGGCGATCAAAAGCAGTCTGGCCCGATTCGGACCAAGAAAATCGCGTCTTGGCTGACGTGAGGGCAGAAAGAGGGGCGGCGACTTGACTAAAATTACGGATAAACTGACGATAAAAATTGCCGAACCCCAGGAAACGTTGAAGAGCGACGCGTGAGTTGGGCACAGGCCATTCCGTTACGGCACAAACCTTGGTGGGATCCATACTGATTCCCTCAGTGGAAATTACAGAACCAAGGAACGTGACGGACCGGGCATGGAAAGTGCACTTCTCCACCTTAACAAACAAACGGTTCTCCAAGAGACGCTGGAGGCCCTGGCGAACGCGCTGAGTGTGTACCTGGAGAGAGGGGGAAAAAAATCAAGATGTCATCGAGATAAACAAAAACAAAAATATTTAACATGTCTCTGAGGACGTCGTTAACTAACGCTTGAAAAACGACAGGAGCGTTGACCAGTCCGAAGGGAAGAACGCGGTATTCGAAGTGCCCTAAGGGGGTATTAAATGCTGTCTTCCACTCCTTTATCCAGACTAGATGGTAAGCATTACGAAGATCTAGCTTTGTGAAGATCTTAGCCCCCTGCAGGATTTCAAAGGCGGATGAAATGAGAGACAAGGGGTAACGGTTCTTGACTGTGATGTCATTCAAACCTCGGTTATCGATGCAGGGACGTAATGAACCATCTTTCTTCCTGACAAAAAAGAAACCAGCGCCGGCAGGAGAGGAGGAGGGAACAATAGTACCAGTGTCTAAAGAGTCAGACAGATACTTCTCGAGTGCCTCGCGTTCAGGCGCAGACAGGGAGTACAAACGCCCACGGGGAGGAGTGGTACCCGGTAGGAGATCAATACTACAGTCATAAGATCGATGGGGAGGAAGAGAAGTGGCCCGGGAACGACTGAAAACCGCCCGCAGATCATGGTACTCCTCCGGGACACCAGACAAATCACCAGATTCCTCCTGAAACACAGGAACAGAAGACACAGCAGGGATGGCAGACACTAAACATTTCACATGACAAGACAAATTCCAAGAAAGGATGGAGCCGTTGGACCAATTAATCTGGGGGTTATGTTCAACTAACCAGGGATGTCCTAAAACAACAGGGGTATAGGGAGAATGAAAAATAAGAAAAGAAATAGTCTCTCGATGGTTTCCAGAGACGGTGAAACTCACCGGGACCGTGGCACAGCGTACCCTGGCGAGAACGCTGCCGTCTAGAGCATAAACCGGGGTGGAGTCCTTAAGTTCAACAAGGGGAATACCCTGTTCACGGGCCCAGGCCTCGTCCACAAAACTTCCCTCGGCCCCAGAGTCAATCAATGCCTGGCAGGAGACGGCAGAGCCCGGCCAGCGGAGGTGAACAGGAAAAATAGTGCGGGTGCGTGACGGAGGGACTAAGCAAGAAGCGCTCACCAGTAACCCTCTCCCTACTGGTGAGCCCTGGCTTTTACCGGGCAGGCAGAGAAGTAGTGAGAGGCAGCACCACAGTACATACAGAGGCGTCCTGTGATCCGGCGCTGACCCGCCGAGCTGCATGGGCTCCGCTTCAGAGTTAGCAGCGGAAGGAGACGAGGAAGCAGGTGCGGCTAGCAGGGACTTCTCAAGGTTGCGAGCTCGGCGGCGTAACTCGAAGCGCTTCTCGACGTGGATAGCCATGTCGATGAGGGTGTCGAGACGGGATGGAGTCTCACGGGCTAAGATCTCGTCCTTGATGTCTGCATTCAGACCCTCGAGAAAACGTGCCACCAGAGCGGGTTCGTTCCAGTCACAGGAGGTCGCTTAAGTGTGAAATTCGATGGAAAAGTCGGCTGTAGACCTCTTCCCTTGACTGAGAGTAGAGAGGAGGAGTGTGTGGAGCGATCGAACACTCATAGCATCTCCTCCTTGAAGAGCACATAACGGTCCAAACAGTCAGCGTCAGAGCTCCAGACGGCAGTACCCCACTCCCGTGCCCGGCCAGTGAGAAGGGAGACCACGAAAGCGTCGAGGGCTGAAGAGAGAAGACCACCTCGCATTGCGTTACGAATGATCGGCATTCAGAAGGCTCACCCGCATAGCAAGGAGGATTGTTCACTCGAGGCTCGGGAGCATCAAAACTCTTGACAGGGGGAGACTCAGCACGAAGGTGGTGAAACTGCCGGGTTAAGTCGGTCATCTGGGCAGCGAGGGTATCCATCGCATGACGAGTGGCAGCAAGATCATGCTCATGACGGCCCAGCATGGCTCCCTGCAGTTCGAGAGCGGCCTGGAAAGAATTCTCCTTCGCTGGGTCCATGTTGGCCAGATTATTCTGTCACAGTTCAGAAGGAGAGAGGAACGCAAACGCAAAGGAAGGTAATGTCTCTTTAATAAACTCAGAATGTCCACAAGGCAAAATAGAACTCAGGCTGCCAATAGGCGATTTCAGGTAAAAATTAATAAAATGAGATTAATGTCTCTATTAATAAAATAACAGAAGGTGGCTGGCACACCGCCAGAAACAGGGAATCCCGGGGAAAGCAGAGAGCGCGTCCAGGCAAGCGGTGGGGGCTACTGGCAACAGCAGACTCACGTCAGCGGGAGGCTGGGTAGAGTAGAGGTTTAGCGGAGATATATTCAAGCAACAACACGCACCAGACAGGACACGACAGGACAGGAGGTAAGGGAACCAGCATCAGGCACGTATGATACATGAGATAATAATCTGGCGAAGAACAAAGGGAATAGGAGACTAGAAATAGAGCATCTAATCAGAGAAAGGAGGAACAGGTGAAGAGAGGAGAGAATGAAGAGCCGCGGAGATGGGGAACAGCTGGGAGTGATAACAAGAGGATAATGAGATGAGTGGATGAGTGTGTGTGTGTGTGTGTGTGTGTGTGTGTGAGAAACTAACCAGGAGAGGGAGAAAGAGAGACAGAGAAGGATACCCGGTTCATGACACATTTAAATTAAATAACTGATCCACTAATATAATGCCATTTTCAAACCAATATTTCAAAAACAATGATTTATGTTTATATAATATATCAGTAACATCAGAGTGTCTTTATATGTAAATGTGTTTGTTTTTACCCATTTTTCTACTTCAGCACAAAAGCTCCTCATCTCTGCCTGTTGCTTTAAGATGGTAAGCTCTGACTGTGGCATTTTCATAGTCTAGTGACGGCTCCTGCCCCTGATTAAAACTACATAATGAGTAAAAAAAACGTACCTTTTGTAAATAAAACAATTTATGAATAAAATGTGATATATAATATATTTTTGTTTTAAATGGATAAGGAAAATAGAGTAGCTGTGGGAGGGGAAAACTGTGTTCTGAAACTGGATTATTTACAAATCAACATTTAACAATGATGTAAAAGTAATTACGCTTTTTTTGGCATCTTGTGCATTCTGCACTTTTAAACAGGGTTTAAGATTGGCCTTAAAGTTGTCCCGATTATTTTCTGCCTTCAGCTCTCTTTCAGATATGGCACTTTCCTTCTGAGGTATGATGGCCCTCTTTACGATTCGCTAAATAAAAAACTGAGAAAGAAAGAGAGAACACACAAAAGTAAAACTTACTCCACACAATTTACAAGCAGTAGATATTTCATATCGTCACCTTCCTAAAATAATTGCCCAAGTCATTTTGATTATTTTAGGAAGGTGACGATATTTCAAAATTTCAAATTCATTTGAACTGCAACAATCAGAATATACAAAATTCACTTAATTCATAGCTAATTTTTCGTTTAAGCTCAGCCTTGTGTTGCACAGCCCTGATGCCGTATTCAACTAAGTCGTCGTCTTCCTCTGAGCGGGTGGGTGTGGACACAGTCCTGTGTAAAACATCACATGTTAATATGCTTCTCATGAAGGAAATTATGTTTACATCATATTCAAGTGATATGTTTTGAATTCAAATGTAGCGCCCGTTTCACACATAGGGCCGTTACATAGTCAACGCGAGCAAGCAACGTGAGCGACGTGCTCCCTTTCATAGTCTAAACAGTGGACGCAAGCAAACGCAAGCGTCATGGGCGATGCGTGAAATGCAATACACCGCTCACGCAACAGGGGGTAGTAGAGTCATAGTAGAGTTATAGCTCTGAACGCCCGTCTATTTCGCTTCAAACGCTCGCTTTACACGCGCGTCCTATTCGCTTTGGACTTTCGCTTTGTGTAAAACACAACATTGTGCTTTTGTCAAACTGTAACCTACAACTGTCACCCAACCAAAATCACACACACACACGCATTGTAGAGGAGATGTATATGTATAAGCTCACATAATTTTTCCTCTTCGCCCGCCATTGTATTCAAACCTTCTTCTGTAAACATAATACTTGAATTAATGTACAATACTTGCAATGTCGCCCCCACCGACAACGCATAGTATTGCGTGCATCGGCGCATCGCGTATCAAAAACTAGGACGACACATTTGGCTACGCATCGACGCATAATGGCGGCCGAAGCGTAGCCTTGTGGACGCGTATGCGTACCGATGCGTTGACTATGTAACGGCCCATACTCCGTTTGCAGTGCGTATGTGGTGCGTATTTTTTTCCGTACCCATGTTAACAAGTTAGAGCAGGGGTCGGCAAGTAACTTTGGTCGCGGGCCAATATTTTTTTTAGCCAGTAGATGGCGGGCCAGCTACACGAAGTAGGCCTATGGATACAAATTAAAAACTCGGTCTCACCTCCCTTAATGTTGTGAATAATAAATTTGTAGCTTACAATATTTTGGCAGTGATCGGCTTCTTTTCAACACTTTTGAACTTTATTAGACAAAGCCTATCACTCAAATTTCTAAGCAACATAAACGAAAACCATATTGGCCTACTGACAAATGAAGTAGGCTATTTTCTGCCAAACTATTTCAAACATCCTTGCAAAAAAAGACTGTTGTTGACTGACAATGGGTTCAGTAACAGCTCCTCAGGTGTACAGGTGGTCAGTATGAAGTGCGGATACGCTGTCAAAAGATGTAGGGAGTGGGCTAATGTCAGTCAGACCGCCCGCTCCGTCCAAAGTATAGGTACACCAGAGTTCCGACCGCTACCGTCTTTATACTTTAAAATTTAATCCCGCGCCGCATGATTCCTTATGGGCGTTTCACACAGTATGCGGCGGTGAAATCACTGCGCGGGCGCGGCTACGGCTTTTCTCAAGTAGTGGAAGAGTTTTGTGCAGCACTTAGTGCAAATATTTTTTATCAGGTAATACATATTATTTATCAGTGTGTTATACCCGAATAAATAATAATGAAAAAAAGTTCAAAAGTCGGACTGTAAGCGAATGAGACTTACAGGAGAGCATGATTGATATTCACACCCTTATTAAAATGGCTGTAATCTGTTACCACAATAGCACTTGATGAGCGCACAATCAGAAAATCGGAAAACGAGTCGTTATTCGTTTTTTCATTTTAGTTCAGGAAATAAATAATGGAATAACAAGTCGTTTTTCATTTTTTTATTTTTGGTTTTAATTTGAAAAAAATGATTGAACGAATGATACTATTTGTAAACCGTTATTGTAAAATAAAAATAGGCTGATAAAAAAAAAAAAAAAAAAAAAAAGGACTTCCAAAATAATCCAGCGGGCCAGAAAATCTTGCCTGTTGCCGACCCCTGGGTTAGAGCTTTCACACTGCACGCGGCTGTAGTCCGTCGATCCGTTCCAGTTTCGGTGCGTATACAGCAATGAGCGATCGTTTCCGCACTGAGTCTATTTTTAAATATTTGACTACTGGCTTGAGGAACTTAATATAAGTAGAAGTAATGCATTGAATAATAGGCTGACGTTGTTTAAATTGTGTAAAATGTCTATTAAAGAGTGTATATGTGTACAAAGAGAATCGCAATGCTGACAAAAAACTTTGGATTTGAAATACAAATAGTGAGTATGTGTTTGTGGTACAGCCGCGGATCAGTTACGCACTGCAAACGCAGCATATGTGAAAGCACTATAACGCGTGCTGATCCTGCACCGCATACGCACTGCACGCGGAGTATGTGTGAAACGGGCGTAGGAAAAGTTTTCAGATTGCTGGACTAGCTCACCTCTGGCACGGGAAGAGAAAGACCGGAGGAAGCTTGACTGACTGCGGTCGGCTGGAGATTGTGGAATTTTCAATCTCCATTTATATTCTGTTGACGATACATAAGAATAAGAAAAAACCTTAACACATTCAACACTATGGCGGCAGTGTTTCAGTGGTTCATGTAGGTTGTCTACAAACTGGAAGGTTGGTGGTTCAATCCCCGGTTCCATCTGACCAAGTGTCGAGGTGTCCATGAGCAAGACCCCTAACCCCAGCTGCTCCCGACGAGCTGGATGGCGCCTTGCATGGCTGACACCGCCGTCGGTGTATGGGTGAATGTGAGGCAATATGTAAAGCGCTTTGGTGGCCATGGGTCTGTTGAAAGCGCTATATAAATGCAGTCCATTTACTATGATAGCTTTCTTACCCTCATTGTCATTGTCAGGGAAGAATTCAGTATCACAGAGATATGTCGGGGGATTGAGCTTGCGCCTGCGCAATTGTATATTGCCATACTGTATCTCATTTAAAGTAGTAAATTCATCAAGCAACCTGTGTATATCTTCAACCATATTGTTTATGGTGAATGACTTCCTTGGAGGAGGTCTGCATGACATCGGCTTTTCTCTCTGGATTTTGCTTTTCACTGGTTCCTGTTCCTTTATAACCTTCTGTGGAGGGCTGCATGACTGCACATAGTGATGTACACATCACTAAAGAACTCTGAGTAAACCTCCGTCATCTTCTCGTGAGACAAAAGCAGAATGATGAGATCACATGTGACAGATCAGCCGTAGTGTTTAGTACATTTGGATGTGTGTGTGATGCTGTGATGGCTTTAGATGGGACACGTTGTGCACTTACTTTCTCATAGAGACTGGCACATGTGGGTCTCTCCTCTATGTGTTCTATGAGGGTTCTGTTCTTCAACTCCAGTTCTCTCATGCAGTTGATCTTCTCTTTAATGCCGTCTGCCTCCTTGTTCCTGCACAAAAACAGAAAGAGGGTCAAACACTGTCACTGTCTTCAGTTCCCAGACTTCCCACAGATTAGATAGAGAGTGTGAAGAAATCAAACCCATGGTTGTGCACAAGAAACTTACATCTTTTTAATGTGATTCTTATTTAGCTTGATGAGCTTTTCAGTTCGTCCATGGAGTCGATACATTCCAAAACCGGATCTTTCATGTTTTCTTTAGGCTCACAGACTTTCCTGAAACAGATTACAGTAACAGAGATGGCTATGAATAATGTTATCAGAAGCAGTCTCTTCACTGTGCATATGCAACATCTACATATGCAAAACTAGAACAACATAAGTTGTGCGCATTGGCATGACAGTAGTATTGTGCTGACCCTGTTTTTAGCTGTGTCCTGTTCGCATTATTTTCTGCCTTCAGCTCTGTTTCAGATACGGCACTTTCCTTCTGAGGTATATGATGGCCCTCTTTACGATTCTTTACAATAGAAAAAGAGAGAAAGGTTACAAGAGTACAGATGCTACACACAAAAGAAAAACTTAGTCCACAATTTACAAGCAGTAGATATTTCATATTTCATATTTCATGTTACATAAGCATAAGAAAATACTTTAATACAATGCTTAACATATGAACGCAGGCTTAATGTTAATACTGTCGGTCAGTTGATGGTTGAAAAAACTCATTCATTACGATGTAGGGTGACCACCATCAAACTCGAAGATTTTAAGTTTGTGTGGGACAATGTGGGACATGTTACCAACACTAAAACATAGCCTGAAACTGTTATATAATGTCTATATAACTTAATAAAAACATTTGTATTCTGCCTTTCAGCTGATAAAAGTTATTTGTTTTTTAGTAATATGATAATTAAAAACCAATAGACTGATGAAAATGCGGGACATTTTCTCAACAAGTGACGTGCGGGACAAGGGGTGAAAATGCTGTGCGGTACAACCAAAGACAGTAAAAGAAAGGGTACAACGCAAAGCGAGACGGGTGGTGACGGGACGGGTGGTTCACCCCCTGTCCCGCACGTAGAATTGTCTATGAATTCTATATTATTTTGCGGACACCACCTCGACAGCCAGCCATTGAGTGAATACAATCTACTAACTATCTCATCACTCCTGCGAACAGGAAGGGGGCCAGAGCAGATTACAGTGCCTGACATCGTACTTGCAAGTTCACACAACTCTTTAATATTAATTTTGGTGATCTCCGACTGGTGGAGTCGAACATCATTTGTGCCGACGTGAATAATAATCTTAGATAATTTACGATTAGCATTTGCCAGCACTTTTAAATTTGCTTTGATGTCAGGTGCTCTGGCTCCCAGCAAACATGTGACTATGGTGGCTGGTGTCTCCATTTTCACGTTCCATGTAATAGAATCGCCAATAACTAGGGCACATTCAACAGGATTCTCAGTGGGTGTTTCACTGAGTGGGGAGAACCTGTTTAATGTTGTTATCGGAACGGAAGAGCGGTGTTTTGTCCCGCGACTATAGCGTCTCACCGTCACCCAGTTGCCCTGCTGCACAGGCTCTACTTCAGCCGGAACCGAACAGTGTACAGAGTTCACTAAGCTAGTCGCATCCAAAGCAGTATCTAAAGCCCTTGCATTCTTACTATCCTTGATTAAAGTTTGGATGCGTGTCTCTAGTTCTGAAATCTTCCCCGTCAGCTTTACTATCTCCCTGCATTTATCACATGTAAATCCTGTGCTGACAGAGAAGGATATGCTAAACATGTTGCATGAGGTGCAAGTAACAATAAGAGGAGATGACATGACTTACCGTGTTTGTTGACTGATCCTACTCACCTAAGTTGTTTGATGGACTCATAAAAGGCGCTAGAAAAATAAATAAATAAAGAGCGCGCGGATGGCACGCTAACAGGCTAGCGAATTACTGGCGTGTTGTGCTAGCAATAACGATTTAGTTTGAAGCTTAGCTATGTCAGGTTAATGTGTGATGTTGAGTAAGTTATATTTAGCAGTATAAACAACAAGGAATGATAGTAAATAATGATTCAAAACAGGAAGATATACAAAGCTTTTCAGACGCACACCAAAGCAAACAGCAACGAGGCAGACAGGAGCAATCGAATAGCCAATTCGAATTCGAGCAGCCCGATTATTTTCTGCCTTCAGCTCTCTTTCAGATATGGCACTTTCCTTCTGAGGTATGATGGCCCTCTTTACGATTCGCTAAATAAAAAACTGAGAAAGAAAGAGAGAACACACAAAAGAAAAACTTACTCCACACAATTTACAAGCAATAGATATTTCATATCGTCACCTTCCTAAAATAATTGCCCAACTCATTTTGATTATTTTAGGAAGGTGACGATATTTCAAAATGTCAAATTCATTTGAACTGAAACAATCAGAATATACAAAATTCACTTAATTCATAGCTAATTTTTCGTTTAAGCTCAGCCTTGTGTCGCACAGCCCTGATGCCGTATTCAACTAAGTCGTCGTCTTCCTCTGAGCTGGAGGGTGTGGACACAGTCCTGTGTAAAACATCACATGTTAATATGCTTCTCATGAAGGAACTTATGTTTACTTCATATTCAAGTGATATGTTTTGAATTCAAATGTAGCAAACTGGTTTCAGATTGCTGGACTAACTCACCTCTGGCACGGGAAGAGAAAGATGAAGAGGAGGAAGCTTGACTGACTGCGGTCGGCTGGAGATTGTGGAATTTTCTCTCATAATATTTATATTCTGTTGACGATACATAAGAATAAGAAAACACCTTAATACAATGCTCAACGTATGAACGCAGGCTTAATGTTAATAATGTTAACACATTCAACACTATGATAGCTTTCTTACCCTCATCGTCGTTGTCAGGGAAGAATTCAGTATCACAGAGATATGTCGGGGGATTGAGCTTGCGCCTGTGCCTGTGCAATTGTATATTGCCATACTGTATCTCATTTAAAGTAGTAAATTCATCAAGCAACCTGTGTATATCTTCAACCATATTGTATATGGTGAATGACTTCCTTGGAGGAGGTCTGCATGACATCGTCTTTTCTCTCCGGATTTTGCTTTTCACTGGTTCCTGTTTCTTTATAACCTTCTGTGGAGGTTTGCGTGGCATCGGCTTTTTTCCAATCTGCAATAGAGATGTGATTTTTAAGTCAGCATCACACTATTTATCCATATTACAATATTTAATGAGCAAGACAAAAGTATGGGGGAAGTAGTGCTGGTTCTGTGTGCCACTTACTATGTTCTCTGGAAACTGCCTCAATTTCTCTTTCACTGCTTCCCAATTAGCTTTTTTCTGTTGCCTGTCACTGTGAAAGAGAGAAAGCAAGAGTGAGATTACCAAGAGGTCACTCAAACCATAAAATTATACTAGCCACTGATGATCATCACAGTAGCTTTATCGCTTTGTGTCATAAAGACATGTATTTTTATCTTACCGCTTATCATAGTTTTCCAAAAGCTCCTCTTGTAAGTGTAATATCACAGGATCCATGTCTTTCATCACATCTAAAGCCACTTCATCTAAAGCTGGCCCAATCTTAGATGGACTGTAGACATCACTAAAGAACTCCGAGTAAACCTCCGTCACCTTCTCGTGAGACAAAAGCAGAATGATGAGATCATGTGACAGATCAGCCGTAGTCTTTAGTACATTTGGATGTGTGTGTGATGCTGTGATGGCTTTAGATGGGACATGTTGTGCACTTACTTTCTCATAGAGACTGGCACATGTGGGTCTCTCCTCTATGTGTTCTATGAGGTTTCTGTTCTTCAACTCCAGTTCTCTCATGCAGTTGATCTTCTCTTTAATGCCGTCTGCCTCCTTGTTCCTGCACAAAAACAAAAAGAGGGTCAAACACTGTCACTGTCTTCAGTTCCCAGACTTCCCACAGATTAAATAGAGTGTGAAGAAATCAAACCCATGGTTGTGCACAAGAAACTTACATCTTTTTAATGTGATTCTTATTTAGCTTGATGAGCTTTTCAGTTTCATCCATGAAGTCGATACATTCCAAAACCGGATCTTTCATGTTTTCTTTAGGCTCACAGACTTTCCTGAAACAGATTACAGTAACAGAGATGGCTATGAATAATGTTATCAGAAGCAGTATCTTCACTGTGCATATGCAACATCTACATATGCAAAACTAGAACAACATAAGTTGTGCGCATTGGCATGACAGTAGTATTGTGCTGACCCTGTTTTTAGCTGTGTCCTGTTCGCATTATTTTCTGCCTTCAGCTCTGTTTCAGATACGGCACTTTCCTTCTGAGGTATATGATGGCCCTCTTTACGATTCTTTACAATAGAAAAAGAGAGAAAGGTTACAAGAGTACAGATGCTACACACAAAAGAAAAACTTAGTCCACAATTTACAAGCAGTAGATATTTCATATTTCATATTACATAAGCATAAGAAATTACTTTAATACAATGCTTAACATATGAACGCAGGCTTAATGTTAATACTGACCGATGATGATGGTTGAAAAAACTCATTCATTACGATGTAGGGTGACCACCATCAAACACACCAAATGTGGGAAGATTTTAAGTTTGTGTGGGACAATGTGGGACATGTTACCAACACTAACACATAACCTGAAACTGTTACATAATGTCTATATAACTTAATAAAAACATTTGTATTCTGCCTTTCAGCTGATAAAAGTTATTTGTTCTTTAGTAATATGATAATTAAAAACCAATAGACTGATGAAAATGCGGGACATTTTCTCAACAAGCGAAGTGCAGGACAAGGGGTGAAAATGCTGTGCGGTGCAACCAAAGACAGTAAAAGAAAGGGTACAACGCAAAGCGGGACGGGTGGTGATTGCTTTCTTACCCACGTCGTAGCAATGCCTTCTGGGCTTCTCTGAGGCGGTGGTTGTGGTCTCAGTCTAGGCATCTCTGAAGCGCCCACAGGTTGTTTAATCTGAGCAGGACTGAGACGTTCCAGGGGCCTGAGCCTGCGAAATGTTTTGATTTCCATTTTGTGATCTTTACGATACTTTACAATAGAAAAAGAGAGAAAGGTTACAAGAGTACAGATGCTACACACAAAAGAAAAACTTAGTCCACAATTTACAAGCAGTAGATATTTCATATTTCATGTTGACGATACATAAGCATAAGAAAATACTTTAATACAATGCTTAACATATGAACGCAGGCTTAATGTTAAGTTTGTGTGGGACAATGTGGGACATGTTACCAACACTAAAACATAACCTGAAACTGTTATATAATGTCTGTATAACTTAATAAAAACATTTGTATTCTGCCTTTCAGCTGATATAAGTTATTTGTTCTTTAGTAATACTAGTGCAAAATGCCCGTGCAAAACGCAAGTTTTTGTGTGTGTTTTTAGTAATTGTTAGTTTGGTGTGTTTGAGTGCTCATTGTTACAATTACACAGCAAAAGTTCAGTGACATTTTTATTTGTGCATGGTAGAAAGCACACAGTGAACTCAGAGAAAAAGCTATGCTTGAGCAAACAGTTTGTGAATAGGCTACTACAAATGATGCCCGTGAAAGAGACTGTGAACGCATTGAAAAGGATATGTTTAGTTGGTGAATAGCATTTACACAGTAGCGATAACGTTAAGCGCACCAGAATGAAATATAATATTCAGAAGTAAACAGCATAGCTGACTTATAGATTCAGTTTACATCCACAAATGAATAAGCGCGTCGATTCAGGGAGCAGTGCAAAGTGCCCGAGCAAAATCAGTTTTTGTGAGCTGATCGCCGTCAAAAAAGTTCAGGAGATATTTCTTAGCGATGGCTGATTTCAACAGTTTCAATATGATAAAAAATAACTTTTATATTGATTCAATGGATTAATTGCATTTGGGGGAAAAAAAGTGTCATGAATTTATTGCATTTTAGGGAAAAAAATTATCAGTTTTTATAATAAATCTTTGAAAATCAAAATATGGATTTGAATTTTTTATGATAAAGATGCTATGTGAAAGTTTGAAAGAGAAAATAGTGGTTTTCATCTTGCCAGTTTCTTGGTAAAGAAAACACATTTTTACTCAAATTAATCAAAATGGATTTATCACGTTCTGGAACCAAACTATAATAATTCAGAAGTAAACAGTGTAGCTGACTGAGTGTTTATTTTTAAACCACTAGTGCAAAATACCCGTGCAAAATCAGTTTTTGTGTGTGTTTTTAGTAATTGTTGGTTTGGTGTGATTGAATGCTCATTGTTACAATTGCACAGCAAAATGGGCTACAACAAATGATGCCCGTGAAAGACACTGTGAACGCATTGAATAGGATATGTTTAGTTGGTGAATAGCATAGGCTAAGCGCACCAGAATGAAACATAATATTCAGAAGTAAACAGCATAGCTGACATATAGATTCAGTTTACATGCACAAATGAATAAGCGTGTCGATTCAGGGAGCAGTGCAAAGTGCCCGTGCAAAATCAGTTTTCGTGTGTGTTTTTAGTAATTGTTGGTTTCTTGGTAAAGAAAACACATTTTTACTCAAATTAATCAAAATGGATTTATCACATTTTGGAACCAAACTATAATATCCAGAAGTAAACAGAGTAGCTGACTGATTGTCAGATTGTTTATTTTTAAACCACAACCTTCTTGGGGCTTCTTTGAATGATACAACTCTCTAATGTCAGAATGTTTACTTTTAAACCACAACCTTTTAAAAATGATATATTTAACGATATCTTTAGCATTTCTCATCCAAACAACGTCAAACTTGGCACTGCACTTACTCGTGACCGTAGCGAGACACCTGTCGAATTTGAAATCCATCAGACTAACGGTTCGAGAGATATATGGTTAACAGACATACAGACAGACAGACAGACAGACACACAGACACACAGACAGACAGACGTTTCTGTAATTTATAGAGAGACTAGTGCAAAATACCCGTGCAAAATCAGTTTTTGAGTGTGTTTTTAGTAATTGTTGGTTTGGTGTGATTGAATGCTCATTGTTACACTTGCACAGCAAAAGTTCAGTGACATTTTTATTTGTGCATGGTAGAAAGCACACAGTGAACTCAGAGAAAACGCTATGCTTGAGCAAACAGTTTGTGAATGGGCTACTACAAATGATGCCCGTGTAAGAGACTGTGAACGCATTGAATAGGATATGTTTTGGTGAATAGCATAGGCTAGTATTACACAGTAGCGATAACATTAAGCGCACCAGAATGAAACATAATATTCAGAAGTAAACAGCATAGCTGACTTACAGATTCAGTTTACATCCACAAATGAATAAGCGTGTCGATTCAGGGAGCAGTGCAAAGTGCCCGTGCAAAATCAGTTTTCGTGTGTGTTTTTAATAATTGTTGGTTTCTTGGTAAAGAAAACACATTTTTACTCAAATTAATCAAAATGGATTTATCACATTTATCACCAAACTATAATATCCAGAAGTAAACAGAGTAGCTGACTGATTGTCAGAATGTTTATTTTTAAACCACAACCTTCTTGGGGCTTCTTTGAATGATACAACTCTCTAATGTCAGAATGTTTATTTTTAAACCACAACCTTTTAAAAATGATATATTTAACGATATCTTTAGCATTTCTCATCCAAACAACGTCAAACTTGGCACTGCACTTACTCGTGACCGTAGCGAGACACCTGTCGAATTTGAAATCCATCAGACTAACGGTTCGAGAGATATGTGGTTAACAGACATACAGACAGACAGACAGACAGACAGACAGACAGACAGACAGACAGACAGACAGACGTTTCTGTAATTTATAGAGAGATAGAGAGATAGAGAGATAACCTTCTTGGGGCTTCTTTGACCGATACAACCCTCTAATGTCAGAATGTCTATTTTTAAACCACAACCTTTTAAAAATGATATATTTAACGATATCTTTTGCATTTCTCATCCAAACAACGTCAAACTTGAGTTTGAAATCCATCGGACTAATGGTTCGAGAGATATGCGAGGAACAGACACACACACACACACAGACAGACAGACAGACGTTTCTGTAATTTATAGATAGATGATAATTAAAAACCAATAGACTGATGAAAATGGGGACATTTTCTCAACAAGCGAAGTGCAGGACAAGGGGTGAAAATGCTGTGCGGGACAACCAAAGACAGTAAAAGAAATGTACAACGCAAAGCGGGACGGGTGGTGATTGCTTTCTTACCCACGTCGTAGCAATGCCTTCTGGGCTTCTCTGAGGCAATAGTTGTGGTCTCAGTCTAGGCATCTCTGAAGCGCCCACAGGTTGTTTAATCTGAGCAGGACTGACACATGTCAGGAACCTGAGCTTGGGGAATGTATTGCTATCCATTCTCTGATCTTTACGATTCTTTACAATAGAAAAAGAGAGAAAGGTTACAAGAGTACAGATGCTACACACAAAAGAAAAACTTAGTCCACAATTTACAAGCAGTAGATATTTCATATTTCATGTTGATGATACATAAGCATAAGAAAATACTTTAATACAATGCTTAACATATGAACGCAGGCTTAATGTTAATACTGACCGATGATGATGGTTGAAAAAACTCATTCATTACGATGTAGGGTGACCACCATCAAACACACCAAATGTGGGAAGATTTTAAGTTTGTGTGGGACAATGTGGGATATGTTACCAACACTAAAACATAACCTGAAACTGTTATATAATGTCTATATAACTTAATAAAAACATTTGTATTCTGCCTTTCAGCTGATAAAAGTTATTTGTTCTTTAGTCCCTTCCAGAAAACACTATTACATCACCGTGTAACATAACATGTCTTTATTTTACATGTCATTTAAATTCAACATCACTGAGCCCAAAGTCCAACTAAAATCCAACAAAATAAACAATGAACAAATAAAATATAAAACAACATGAAATTAGATCATTGACAGTCTTATATATTAAGAATATATTAAACTAAAAACTCATATTTTTTAGAAAGGATGTGATTTAAAACAACCACAGCAGGCAACAAGTTGATCAATTCTGTTAAATTAAAATTTTAATTGACCGAATTATCCATTTGTTTTCTGACAGAGAACACATGGAACAATCACCGGTCCACATTTTGATTGACAGCTGTCACAACCATTTAGTGACCGTGTTTACTCCTTTCTTTACAACCATTGGATAGGGTTTAAAAAACGGCTGTTGTGTTTGTACTTCTGATGAAGCGCTGTTAAATATAGGTGAAAAGCTACGCCGCAAAAAGAATAAATAAAATGCTTTCTTTAAAAGGCATAAGAAAGCATGCACATTTTCTTAATATGATAATTATGACCGCCGCTAGCGTAGCTGCGAAAGCGGTCATATAGGGATTGTCAAAGTTTTTTTTTTTTTTTTTTTCGTCATCTACTGAATTTTTCGTCAACAATACCAGGGACACCGAAACACCGGGGAACATGAAATTTGGTGGGCATGTAGCCCCACTAGACTTTTACGGAAAAATTTCGTTTGGTCCCTGGGGGCCACTCCAAACCCAAAAAAATGCAGTTTTTCCTAAATAACTACCTGAACCGTGGCACAGAGGATGAAGAAATTTTTATGGTATGTTGGTCTTAAGGGCCCACATCAACCTAGCCCATAATCACTCACTTGTGATTTGCGCCCCTCCCATAAAAAATTAAAATGCAATATTATTCTGCTTTAATCGCCCCTATCTTCAGTGGAGATGTTCAGAACTGCACCATATTTCATGTGTATGATTAACTTGACATCCTCTGGCGGTATGCTAAGTTTCGTAGAATTTCATCCATGGGGGGGTATAAAATAAATTCATTTATGTGCACATTTAGTGACTGTACACTCATCGGCCTGTAGATGGTGGTGTTGAGCGAAGGGTTGCTGGTTTAGGATGATACTGTCACTAAGGTTGCCAACTGTCCCGAATTAGGCGGGATGTCCCGTATTTTGGGCCTAATTTATTTGTCCCGTGCGTGACCTCCCGTGTCCCGTTTTTTGACAAGCTGATAAACCACTGACTGATACAACAGCAACAGCAGCAGTGCTGACCACGACACTTGAGAATGATCACCGACACCTGTCATCATCCAATCACAGCTTTTTTTAATCACTGTTTTGAGACAAATCATTGTTTGATTTGCGAACATCCTCTGCCGTCCGGTCGCTTCCGCTTCAAGCCGGACTCGTCTCGCGCTAATGGTAATTTCCTTTCACTGTCCACGTTTTGATTTCGGCTAATCAATTTTGGCGAATGCAAACAACGTGATTATTGTTCATGAGTCTAACATCCAGCCACGCAAGAAAACATGTAATCTACCTGAGGGAATAATATGCTCAAAAAACATTTCTGATTATTATTAATGTTTTAAAGCTTTTAGAAAGTACATAGAAAGCTTTTGTAACATTATCTTAACTGTCACTTTTGATTAATGTAATGCATCCTTGATGAATAAAAGTAGGCAATTACTTTTTTTATTTTTTTTCCCAAAAAATAATCTTACTAACCCCAAACTTTTGAACTGTAAGCCTAGTGTATAATGTTAAAAAAGCTTTCTATTTTAGATAAATGCTGTTATTTTGAACTATGGTTTGTTTGTAATGTGACTTTTTTCATGTATGACATTAAAATTATTTTTAGAATTAAATACATAAATAGGTTAAGCAATACAAATGTGTTTATGTCTGATAACCTTTTAAACACAAACTTAACTGCAGACACTGAAATGACGTACACTGTGTGATACAGTACAAACATTTTGAGTGTCCCTCATTTTCCTATAAATAACCACGATTGTCCCGCATTTTCCTTTTCTGAAGTTGGCAACCCTAACTGTCACACACACACATGCAGGAATACAAACAAACGCAAGCATGCACACACACTGACATCCACACGCACAGACACACACCCATACACACACACATACAAATCCACATGCACAGACACACACACACACGCGCACACACATGTACGCACGCATACATACACGCACAGACACACACAGACACACACATACACAAACACACACACATACACACACACACACACACACACAGACAGACATGCACATACTACGACTTTTTTTAGGTATATACATAAACACGCAATACAGCCAAATTGCTCCACGTCATTTATTTTTGTGGAAAGCCAGTGCAGGCCTGAGCGGCGGTCATATTTTGTACCGCCATGCGGTACATCTAGTTAAAAACCAATAGACTGATGAAAATGCGGGACATTTTCTCAACAAGCGAAGTGCGGGACAAGGGGTGAAAATGCTGTGCGGGACAACCAAAGACAGTAAAAGAAATGTACAACGCAAAGCGGGACGGGTGGTGATTGCTTTCTTACCCGCATCGTAGCAATGCCTTCTGGGCTTCTCTGAGGCGGTGGTTGTGGTCTCAGTCTAGGCATCTCTGAAGCGCCCACAGGTTGTTTAATCTGAACAAGACTGAGAAGTTCCAGGGGCCTGAGCTTGGGGAATGTATTGCCTTCCACTCTCTGATCTTTACGATTCTTTACAATAGAAAAAGAGAGAAAGGTTACAAGAGTACAGATGCTACACACAAAAGAAAAACTTAGTCCACAGTTTACAAGCAGTAGATATTTCATATTTCATATTGATGATACATAAGCATAAGAAAATACTTTAATACAATGCTTAACATATGAACGCAGGCTTAATGTTAAGTTTGTGTGGGACAATGTGGGACATGTTACCAACACTAAAACATAACCTGAAACTGTTATATAATGTCTATATAACTTAATAAAAACATTTGTATTCTGCCTTTCAGCTGATAAAAGTTATTTGTTCTTTAGTAATATGATAATTAAAAACCAATAGACTGATGAAAATGCAGGACATTTTCTCAACAAGCGAAGTGCGGGACAAGGGGTGAAAATGCTGTGCGGGACAACCAAAGACAGTAAAAGAAATGTACAACGCAAAGCGGGACGGGTGGTGATTGCTTTCTTACCCACGTCGTAGCAATGCCTTCTGGGCTTCTCTGAGGCGGTGGTTGTGGTCTCAGTCTAGGCATCTCTGAAGCGCCCACAGGTTGTTTAATCTGAGCAAGACTGAGACGTTCCAGGGGCCCGAGCTTGGGGAATGTATTGCCTTCCATTCTCTGATCTTTACGATTCTTTCAATAGAAAAAGAGAGAAAGGTTACAAGAGTACAGATGCTACACACAAAAGAAAAACTTAGTCCACAATTTACAAGCAGTAGATATTTCATATTTCATGTTACATAAGCATAAGAAAATACTTTAATACAATGCTTAACATATGAATGCAGGCTTAATGTTAATACTGACCGATGATGATGGTTGAAAAAACTCATTCATTACGATGTAGGGTGACCACCATCAAACACACCAAATGTGGGAAGATTTTAAGTTTGTGTGGGACAACGTGGGACATGTTACCAACACTTAAACATAACCTGAAACTGTTATATAATGTCTGTATAACTTAATAAAAAACATTTGTATTCTGCCTTTCAGCTGATAAAAGTTATTTGTTCTTTAGTAATATGATAATGCGGGACATTTTCTCAACAAGCGACGTGCGAGACAAGGGGTGAAAATGCTGTGCGGGACAACCAAAGACGGTAAAAGAAATGTACAACGCAAAGCGGGACGGGTGGTGATTGCTTTCTTACCCGCATTGTAGCAATGCCTTCTGGGCTTCTCTGAGGCAATAGTTGTGGTCTCAGTCTAGGCATCTCTGAAGCGCCCACAGGTTGTGCAGTCTGAGCAAGACTGACACATGTCAGGGGACTGAGCTTGGGAAATGTATTGCTATCCATTCTCTGATCTAAAATACTGCGTTGATCCAAAATCCTATTGATAAACTCTTATGATCTGAAACCGTACACTGATAGAGCTCTAATGTGCAATGCAACTGTTGCGTTCAGTGACGTGTCCAATAGAATGCATTCCGATGACGTCACACAGCAGCGCGTCAGTGCCGCAGAAATGCATGCATGGATTATTATTTTGATTTAAAAATTGAAAAGAGAGAATGACCTGTGTTTATGGTCACCACAAGCATTGTCCATGAGAGCAATGTAGATAAGGCTACTTGTAGTAATATCTACAAAATTATATCTTGTAGTAATATATACAAAATACCTATATTTTGTATATATTTTTAGTAAAAATATGTATTTTATACTCGCAAAATACATTTTTTTTGCCTTCATTAAACTGTAAGAGCATCGACCACAAGTTTCTGCAAAGAGTATAGAAGTATACTCTTTGACGGCCTAACTAACTAAAGCCTATAGTGTATTCCCTGCAAACACATTTACGTTGTGGCAACGTCTCTGGCACGTTGCATTTCTGCTATGGCAACGTCGCAGTCTACGTGCTCGCAACATTGTAACAACGTAGAATTGTAAGACGTGACAGGGCTGTAGCATATGGCGTTATTTTCCTGTCAAATGTCGAGAGCGCATTATTGTAGCGCTAAAGTACATTAATATAATGCGCGAGCGCGAATCTCTCTGCTCGCGCGCGGAATATAATGAGCGAGCGCGAATCTCTCTATTCGCACGCAGAATATAATGTGCCTAGCGCGAATCTCTCTGCTCGCGCGCTCTCAGATACACGCTGCTCTTGTAAGAATTTTCTCTGGGCTCGCTCAGAGAATATGCCTGCACTTAAAACGTGTTCAGTGCAATCGCGAATCTCTCCTCTTCGCTTAAAGTAAGCGTGTATGAGCTTAGACTGTGTCCCGTGCGTTCGCGCATGCCTAAGTACTCTTCTCTTCAATTTATTTATTTATTTTTTATTAATGCCAAGGTATCAAAAATATAACTTACATAGCAAAAATGTACAAATTACATACAACGGAATAAAGCAAAGCAATATATATATATACATATAGCCTGTACATATGCTCATAAAAAAAAAAAAAAAAAAAAACCGGAACAGAAAGCTTTTATGAAATAAATTAAAAAGTTGAAACAAGTTTATTGTCTTAAGAGCTTTAAGATTCTTAGATAACGAAATGCTTTGGATGCATTGTTGGGCCTCTCTTCTAAAAACAATGAATAAGTGAATTTACTACGGTGAATGTGAAATTTTGCAAGGAACAATAATAGATTAATAATAAAATACTCATTAAATGTAGCTTTTGAAAAGGTTTAAATCAGATATAAACACAAGTTGTTATTTTTGTGGTGCCCCTGATGAAACTGCTCTTCATATCTTCTGGGATTGTCCTCACACACAGTTATTTTGGGTTGAATTTTCTAATTTTATTAAGCGCAATGTGCTTCCGGATTTCTCTTTGCTTTTTTAGGATGTACTGTTTGGTTTCTTTAATACACAAAAAGCTAAATTTAATGAGTATTTTATTATTAATATATTATTGTTCCTTGCAAAATTTCACATTCACCATAGTAAATTCACTCAGCAGAATCCCATATTCATTGTTTTTAGAAGAGAGGTCCAACAATACATCCAAAGCATTTTGTTATCTAAGAATCTTAAAGCTCTTAAGACAATAAACTTGTTTCAACTTTTTAATTTATTTTATTACAGCTTTCTGTTCTGTTTTTTATTTTATTTTTTATGAGCATATGTACAGGCTATATGTGTGTATATATATATACAGGCCCTTCTCAATAAATTAGCATATTGTGATAAAGTTCATTATTTTCCATAATGTAATGATAAAAATTAAACTTTCATATATTTTAGATTCATTGCACACCAACTGAAATATTTCAGGTCTTTTATTGTTTTAAAACGGATGATTTTGGCATACAGCTCATGAAAACCCAAAATTCCTATCTCAATAAATTAGCATATTTTATCCGACCAATAAAAGAAAAGTGTTTTTAATACAAAAAAAGTCAACCTTCAAATAATTATGTTCAGTTATGCACTCAATACTTGGTCGGGAATCCTTTTGCAGAAATGACTGCTTCAATGTGGCGTGGCATGGAGGCAATCAGCCTGTGGCACTGCTGAGGTGTTATGGAGGCCCAGGATGCTTCGATAGCGGCCTTAAGCTCATCCAGAGTGTTGGGTCTTGCGTCTCTCAACTTTCTCTTCACAATATCCCACAGATTCTCTATGGGGTTTAGGTCAGGAGAGTTGGCAGGCCAATTGAGCACAGTGATACCATGGTCAGTAAACCATTTACCAGTGGTTTTGGCACTGTGAGCAGGTGCCAGGTCGTGCTGAAAAATGAAATCTTCATCTCCATAAAGCTTTTCATCAGATGGAAGCATGAAGTGCTCCAAAATCTCCTGATAGCTAGCTGCATTGACCCTGCCCTTGATAAAACACAGTGGACCAACACCAGCAGCTGACATGGCACCCCAGACCATCACTGACTGTGGGTACTTGACACTGGACTTCAGGCATTTTGGCATTTCCTTCTCCCCAGTCTTCCTCCAGACTCTGGCACCTTGATTTCCGAATGACATGCAAAATTTGTCCAAAAGTCCAGTGCTGCTTCTCTGTAGCCCAGGTCAGCCGCTTCTGCCGCTGTTTCCGGTTCAAAAGTGGCTTGACCTGGGGAATGCGGCACCTGTAGCCCATCTCCTGCACACGCCTGTGCACGGTGGCTCTGGATGTTTCTACTCCAGACTCAGTCCACTGCTTCCGCAGGTCCCCCAAGGTCTGGAATCGGTCCTTCTCCACAATCTTCCTCAGGGTCCGGTCACCTCTTCTCGTTGTGCAGCGTTTTTTGCCACACTTTTTCCTTCCCACAGACTTCCCACTGAGGTGCCTTGATACAGCACTCTGGGAACAGCCTATTCGTTCAGAAATTTCTTTCTGTGTCTTACCCTCTTGCTTGAGGGTGTCAATGATGGCCTTCTGGTCAGCAGTCTTACCCATGATTGCGGTTTTGAGATATGAACCAGGCTGGGAGTTTTTAAAAGCCTCAGGAATCTTTTGCAGGTGTTTAGAGTTAATTAGTTGATTCAGATGATTAGGTTAATAGCTTGTTTAGAGAACTTTTTCATGATATGCTAATTTATTGAGATAGGAATTTTGGGTTTTCATGAGCTGTATGCCAAAATCATCAGTATTAAAACAATAAAAGACCTGAAATATTTCAGTTGGTGTGCAATGAATCTAAAATATATGAAAGTTTAATTTTTATCATTACATTATGGAAAATAATGAACTTTATCACAATATGCTAATTTATTGAGAAGGACCTGTATATATGCTGCTTTGCTTTCTTTATTCCGTTGTATGTAATTTGTATATTTTGCTATGTAAGTTATATTTTTGATACCTTGGCATTAATAAAAAAAAAGAAATAAATAAAAAGAAATTGAAGAGAAGAGTACTTAGGCATGCGCGAACGCACGGGACACAGTCTAAGTTCATACACGCTTGCTTTAAGCGAAGAGGAGAGATTCGCGATTGCACTGAACACGTTTTAAGTGCAGGCATATTCTCTGAACGAGCCCAGAGAAAATTCTTACAAGAGCAGCGTGTATCCGAGAGCGCGCGAGCAGAGAGATTCGCGCTAGGCACATTATATTCCGCGTGCGAGTAGAGAGATTCGCGCTCGCGCATTATATTAATGTACTTTCGCGCTACAATAATGCGCTCTCGACATTTGACAGGAAAATAACGCCATATCTCAGTGTTTAGTCCCTTTGCAGCTGCAAATTTTGTTTTGCCTTGTCTACAGCCGCTAATACGAACTAAAAGGTTGCTCTTGCCTAAGGAAGAGCCGTCCACCTGCACATGGAAGGCTGCCACATATACTTTGAGCGTCCCACGTCCAGCAGCTCTTGGAGAAAGGAAAGCACCGTTGGTACTTCGCAAGTGTGTGGGTCAAGGTCCCGAGCTAAACACCAGCTGGAGAATGCTGACCATTTAAATTGGTAGAGGCGCCTCATAGAAGGGGCTCTAGCCTCTGTAATAGTATTCAGGACGCCTTCCGGGAGGTCCTGGGGTACCCGTTGAGTGGCCACACATGGAGGGCCCACAAGTTGGGACGGGGGTGCCAGATAGTCCTGTTCGCCTGCACAAGGAGGTCGCTCCTGAGCGGGATTGGCCACGGAGCTATCTCTGACAGCTGCATTAGCTCTGGGAAGCAAGTCTGAGTTCGCCAGAGGAGGGCTACAAGGAGTACTGCGCAATTCGTGTTCCTGATCCGTTCGATGACCTGAGGGAGCATCGAGACCCGGGGAAACGCATAGAGGGGGAGGCTGGGCCACTCGTGAGCCAGCGCATCCCTGCTCTTCGAGAAAAAGATTGGGCAGTGACAGTTGTCTTCTGAGATGAAGAGGTCTACCTCTGCCTTGCCGAAGACCTCCCATAACAGGAGAACCGTCTGGGGTTGGAGTGGCCATTCTTCTGGGGGAACATTGCCCCGAGAGAGCATGTCTGCTCCTACGTTCATCGTGCCTGGCACGTTAGCTGCCCTGAGTGAGCGCAGGTTGGTTTGAGCCCATAGCAGTAGCTGTGTGGCTATGGCTAACAGGTTTGGGGACCTGAGGCTGCCCTGGCGATTTATGTCTGACATGTTGTCCGTGCGGACCAAGATGTGGTGTCCCGCCAGATATGGGAGGAAGGTTTTTAGGGCTAGAAAAAACGCTCTCATCTCGAGGCAGTTGATGTGAAGGCGTTGCTCCGAGATCGAACAGAGGCTGGAGGCAGGCCTGCCCTCGTACAGGGCTCCCCAACCGGAGTTGGAAGCATCTGTTGAAATGACCCTCCTCTCTGAGACCAAGCCCATACTCACACCCTGCTGGTACCAGCCGGTGTTTTTCCAGGGGTCCAGGGCTTTGATACAGCGCTGATCCACCTTGATATTCATGAAGCCCGAGCGCCATGCATGGGATGGTACTTGAGGTGCTAGCCATAGCTGAAGAGGACGCATACGCAGTAGGCCTAGTTGGAGTACTGGTGATGCCGAAGCCATAAGGCCCAAGGTCCTCTAAAACGTTCGGAGGGGTACATAGGGGCCCTCTTTGAACGATGCGGCAAGCCGCTGAATTGACAGAGCCCGGACCGTTGTGGGCCATGCTCTCATAAGCACGGAGTCAAAAACCGTTCCCAGGAACGTGATACGTTGGCAGGGGGACAGTATACTCTTGGCAAGATTTACCCTGAGCCCTAGACATTCCAGATGGCTGAGGAGCCAGGCTTTGTGAGTATGGGACTCCGCCTCTGACTGAGTCAGTATGAGCCAGTCATCGAGGTAGTTCAGAATGCGCATTCCCCGCTGTCTTAGGGGGGAGAGAGCCGCATCCATGCATTTCGTGAAAAGTACGAGGCGCTAGCGCCAGTCCAAATGGTAGGACTTTGTACTGATATGTCTGCCCCTCGAAGGCGAATCTCAAGGGTTCACTTGAATGTGAAAGTACACGTCTTTTAGATCCACTGAGAAGAACCAGTCTCCTGGGAGAATTTGCGCTAGGATGTGTTGTAAGCATTCTGAATGGCCGTCTCATGAGGGCTTTGTTCAGATGTCTGAGATCTAAAATGGGCCTCAAGCCGCCGTCTTTCTTCGGGCCAGAAAATAACGGCTGTAAAACCCCGACTCGCTTTGAGACTTGGGAACTCGATAGCCCCTTTCGCCAGCAGACATGAAATTTCGGCAGACATGAAATTTCGGTGCGGAGGACATGAGCTGTTGTGCTCCTTACTGAAGTTTGGATAACCGCGCGGTGGTCTGTGGATGAACTGAAGCGAGTAGCCGCGCTTTATAATGTTCATTACCCATTTTGAAACTCCGCGGATGGCTTGCCATGCCAGAGCCCGCTGAGCCAGAGGTAAGATCATATCTGACGGTGGAACGCCCAGACTCGGGGGCCCGAACCGACATGGATTTATGAGAGAAATTTTGCTCGATTTGTGCATTTTGTGGGTCGCTGTAAAAACAGTGTTTTGGTGCAGGGGTGCGTGACAAAAGACGGGCCCATGTTCTGCATTTACTACTGCTCCAGCCGCCTGAGCTGAAGAGGGGGCTGTGAGAAGCACTCGAGTGATCTTCGGGGCTGGTCCGGCCGCGGCGGGACATAAACCCCTCTTTACGCCGGCTAGGACGGCTTCTTGGGCTTGTGGTCGAGCGTCAGCTTCGGCCAGGGACCCTGGCTTTTGGGGAACGGATACCGTTTCGCTGGCTTCAGACGTTGGCTGGTCTCAGCCGCTGGGCGGGGCTGAAGAACCTGATGCACCGTCTTCTCTGGCTGCGCCGCGCTCTTGGGGCGCCGTGAAGCCAAACTGGAGCACTTCGGGAGGAAGTGCTTCATGGCACTGGAAGCCTTTTGGGCTTCGGTGAAGCGCTCAGCGAAGCCGCTGACAGATGGGCCGAAGAGACCAGTTGTGGAGACCGGTGAGTCGAGGAAGGCGGTTTTGTCCGCGTCCCTGATCTCAGTTAAGTTGAGCCAAAGATGGCGCTCCAACACAATCAGGCTGGCCATGTTAAGGCCGATGGCCTGAGCAGTGGTCTTAGTAGCCCATAGAGCGCACTTCAGAGGTCCTCAAAGCTGTCTGGGTCAGGTCCTGACTCGTCCATAGCGCGGAGGAGTTTAGCCTGAAAAACTTGAAGCGTCGCCATGGCGTGAAGTGCAGAGGCGGCTTGACCGGCGGCGGAATAAGCGCGGCTTGCCATTGCCAAAGTAGTTCTGCACGGCTTTGACGGGTGCAGCACTTTTGATCTCCAACTTCTTGCAGTGGAAGGGCACAAATGAGCGGCGACCGTTTCTTCAAGTGGCGGGAGTGTCACGTAGCCTTTTTCCTCCGCGCCGTCTACAGTGGAGAGCATGGTGGAGGAAGTAGAGCGCGTTCGCGCTGAAAGGGGCGCACACCAGCACTTAGTGAGCTCCTCGTGGACCTTGGGCAGAAACGGAGCGGCGCGTTGGCGAGGGGCCAGTTGGCGCCCCGGCAGGTACCACTCGTCGAGGCGGCTTCTAGTGGGTTCAGCTGGAGAAAGCCAGTCGATACCCAGCTCGTCGACAGAGCGAGTCATGACGTGGAGAAGTTCGGTGTCGATGCTTGCTCTGGTGTCGGAGCGATCACACTGAGAGGGAGGGGCGGGGTCCGCGGAGCCCGACCAATCCTCACCTTCAGATGCCGCCATAGAAACAGTGTCGTCCAGTTCTTCAGCAGATCCGCCAAATGAAACGAGACCTGCCGCTTCAAGAGAGGGGCGTTGGTCGCTTCTGGCGAACAGAACCGGAGATGAGGGTGACGGCGAGGCACGCGGGGAAGGACCCGGTGTGGAAGCGCTGAAATCACCGCGTTCAGGGATCCTCTGATCACGCCGCTTCTTCCTACGGGGCTCCAAAGATGGAAGATGGGCAGGTTCACTCTCTGACGTAGCGAGGGTGAGTCTTGATCGGAGGACGGAGACAGGCATACTATCACAGAAATGACAGCCGCCTTTAGTGAGCGCTGCCTCAGCGTGCTCAGGGCCGAGGCAGACAGCGCACTGGGTGTGTCTGTCTGACACATGTAGGGGAACCCTGCAGGATTCACAGATGGGGAGTGGCATTTGGATCAACACGCTCCGCTGTTAAAACAGCGTTTTTGCTCTTTTAGAAGACTAAAAGGATACACGCCGGATGCCACAGGGAAACGCTTGCTGGGCGATGTCCGCCGAAGACGCGAAGCTGTTCTGCTGAAGGGGCTTTTCTACGGCGAGCGGCTTCCTATCCGGAGAATCAGCAAGGTGTGTCTCTGAGCTGAAGGAGAATAGATCTGTCATATGGCGAGTTTTCTCCGAATTTATACTCTCCTGACGCGTCCAAATTGGTGCGCTCGAGTCTGGCAGGGCGCCAAGCGCTCCTATTGGATCATGCGCTCCTGCTCACTCGCCATAGGTTTATGCAGTTGCCGCAGCACAGCCAATCAGCTCGCTTCGCGGGCTATGATGCTCTCGCTGTGCAGCTGCAATGCATAAAATAAAGGCTTCAGTATTCTCGAGAACAGGAGTTTTCCCCACAGCGTTTGCAACGCAGTACGAGAGAACGTTCTCGTAAGGGAAATCCCTATTCCCACTAACCAATTTCACTTCAGATTGATAGTACACCTCCTCAAAGTCAGAGATGGGCACAAATACATCAAAAAGTATTTTGTTACAAATTACAAATTGTTAAAAAGACAAGACTTGTAAAGTCTTTCCGGGAGCTGATGGCCTAATCCGCTCGGTGGAAGTAAAGGTGAAGGACCTATGTGAGACCTGTGATTCGCCTCATTCGGCTCTCCGCTGTGCCGGACAAAGATGGACAGGAAATCCAGTCTTCAAACTTGCTGTGTTAAAAAGACAAGACTGTTTATATACAGTATTTTTAGTTTGCATGCAGTTCCCAGGCCGACCATTAGGGGCGCAGCCATTTTGTGAAGAAGGAAGGCTTCTGTGTTTAGTTAGTCGGCCCAGAGCATCGGCGATAGTTGCATGTTCCCTCATTCTTTTTCTTTCTTCACTGTGCGCGTCTGGCTGTGCAATGTCTGTAATGTTAAAGTGTATAAGAGTGTTACTAGAGTATGTTTGACATTTTTACACGTTCATCGTTGTTAGCACTTGAGCTAAGATGTTAAGATAAGTCATGTTTTTCCTGCGCCCTTAATGCTTATTCTATTTTACGTTTAGTTGGTTGATAGCATCCTATTATACTAGAGCAGTCACCTGTATGTCAGTTCTGTTGATTAGTAGTGTAGTAGTGTCTATGTGTAATAGCAGTAGTTCTGCGTAGTGGTGAAGGCTTTCGGGCCTACGTGATAGCATGTGACTGCATTACAGTGAATATACGGTGAATTCTACCTATTATCTTCTTTTGGTTAAATTCTCATTTCCCCAGGTTATATTTACACTACTATTTTTGTTATTTGTGTCATCATAGTGAGTCAATGTAAATCGTAATTAATATTCCTTTTGTCGGTTTTGTTACAGAACCACACACGTATATGTAACTAGTCATTCTATACTCTCCCATCTGAAAATAAACCATAAAGACGGCATTCCAACACGGCCGTCAGCCCAATGAAGGTACCGCAGCAATAAAGGTTTGTCTGCCTCGTTTCCCAGACAGAGAATAAAACCTCTTAAATAATCAGCCTAAAAGAAGAAAATATAAAGATGGAATTGCGCCATAAAGGCAAACAAACTACACAACTAAAACATACCTATATGAAAAGGTACAGAGGCTGCATGTTGAGCACGACAAACACACGCCAGAACTGCAGAAAAACCACCACCTGTTGCTGTCAGAACCCTTTATGCAGTCTTAAAGGGATAGTTCACTTTGAAAATAAATTTTGGTATGTTTTAGCTTACCTCAAGGGCATCCAAGATGTAGGTGTCTTTTTTTCCGCAGTAGTTTCAATTTTGATATTTTTAGGTCAAACCGTTCTTGTCTGTCAGTCATATAATGCAGGTCTATGGTCACTGTCTCAAAACACAAGCACAAAGTCCAAATTAAAATAATTCCCCATCGTCCAAATTAAACAATTCCCCATCGTAAGTACACATTGATGGCCTAAGACACGAAACGAGCGGTTTGTGTGAGAAAATGAACAGTATTTATATAGTTGTTATCTCTTGAAAACAGCACACGTCCAAATGATCTGACGGCGCGGGCGGGTATAGATATATACATAGATGTCGCCTTGGCTACGGTTTCGTTCCAATGAACTGCAGTAGCCAAGGCGACATCTATGTATATATCTATACCCGCCCGCGCCGTCAGATCATTTGGACGTGTGCTGTTTTCAAGAGATAACAACTATATAAATACTGTTCATTTTCTCACACAAACCGCTCGTTTCGTGTCTTAGGCCATCAATGTGTACTTACGATGGGGAATTGTTTCATTTGGACGATGGGGAATTGTTTTAATTTGGACAAAGCATGCTCTTTGAGACAGTGACCATCGACCTGCATTATATGACTGACAGACAAGAACGGTTTGACCTAAAAATATCAAAATTGAAACTACTGCGGAAACAAAGACACCTACATCTTGGATGCCCTTGAGGTAAGCTAAAACATATCAAAAATTAATTTCAAAGTGAACTATCCCTTTAATGACAGAACTAGCCACCTGCACCTGAAACTGATTGCTGGCCAGTCTCCTCCCACAATATATTTCTCACACCAGTAGGGTGATATCAGGCAAATTGGGCCATCAGTTAAAATGGGCCATTTAAGGTTTGAGTGTCTTATCTCTTTAAGTTAACAGCCAATGACTGCAAAGAATTTCAAACTATTGCCATAACAGTAATTGACATTTAGCAAATAATTGTATTGGTCTGAGGTTGCTAAGGGGGGGCGGGTGAAAAATACAAGGTAAGGCCTTGTCCACACGGACACGGGCAATTTTATAACCGTGACTTTTTTTACGCGGTTCGGCCGTTCGTCCACACGGAAACGCAGTATCAGGTCACTGAAACCGAACATTTTTGAAAACCCCTGCCAGGGTGAGGATTTTCAGAAACGCCGGTTGCAGTGTTGTCGTGTAGACAGTAAAACCGGGGTTTTTGCTTCTGATTCAGGCTTCTGATTGGCCAACGTGGCTTTACGATCGCCGCCTGCTGGTGTGGCATGCTCTTGACAGCGCGTGATAGCGTGTTTTCGTGTTTTCATGTAGGCGGAGATTTCTTTTAAACCGAGCATGTGTGGATGGGATTTTTTTTTAAAACGCAGGAGGAAAAACTCTAATACCCGTGTCCGTGTGGACTAGGCCTTAAGTGGCCTGACATATCAAATCTTACTTCTCAATAATAAGGTTGATAAATCAATAAAAAAAACAAATGGACATTTAGAAATAATGATTCATAAACCATGACTTGATGGCCTCTGTGAGATAAAGTGCTGATATTTAGCTAAATAATCCAGATTTTTATTTAAAAAAAGGCATTTTAGTTACTGGCCCAATTTACCTTATCGTCTTAGATAAAATTGGGCCATTAATTTCAGTTAAAATGGGTCAACTTCTGAGTTGAGTTTAAGCTATGTTAAATGTAAAGTAATGTTAAACATTTTTTTTTACAGAAATCATGTCAAACAGAAAGGTTATGAAAGGAGAGAAGAGGGTCAGAAAGGCACATAAAGGAGAGAGAAGGAAGGATGCAGGAAGGTTTCTTCAAGCGTCTTGGAGACGTTCCCGCAGTTCTTCTGGATTTAGTCTGTCTCAGTTTCTTCTGTTTCTTCATGTAATCACAGACGGACTCGATGATGGTGAGATCAGATCATACCGGCTGTTGTCAGACTCCTTGTGCAGACAGAAATCTCACTGGATTATTACAATTAATGGCAAAAATGTTTGGAAATGTAAACTGATATTTCCTTCTGACACTGTGACGACTCTCCGTTGTTCCTGCTCTTGTCAATCGGTGGGTCTAACTGGGGGACTCATCAGGATAATGAAGTACACCTGTATATAAGCTTAGGCTTTGAGAATGTTGAGTGTGCTTCGGAGAGCTCCAGAGCTGGGAGATGTTGTGAGACTTGTTTGCGCCCGTTTGTTTTGTGTTTGGTTTCTGTTTTTTTGGTTTATGTTCTCCTTTGTATTAACTTTGAGCTTGGTTCTGTCTGACACTTTAACATCGTTTAAACACTCTCAGAAAAAAGGTACGAAAGCTGTCACTGGGGCTGTACCTTTTCAAAAGGTACACTTTTGTCCCTTTTACTAATATGTACCAATATGCACCCTTTAGGTACAAAAGTGTACCTTTTAAAAAGGTACAGCCCCAGTGACAGCTTTCGTACCTTTTTTTTCTGAGAGTGAATAGCACTTCATCGAGTTTAACTATACATGTTCTACTCTTATGCATAATGAATTACACAACCAAGCAATGAAAAAAAGCTTGTAATTTAGACTGTAACATTGACTTACCTGTCGAGAAGAAAGCAGGCAACTTCAGCGTCCCTTTCATAAGCTGTGTCCCAAAGTGAAGGCTGCATCCTTCGAAGGCCGCGGACTTCAAACGATGCAGCCTATGCGTCCTCCGAACGACGCACCGTGTAGCCTTCGTAGGATTTCCTAATTGCGCAGCCAGGTGTTCCCGATTACTCCAGGCGCCAAGCAACGGTGCGAGAGTATGCTGCCATCCTGATCATTCATTTGATATAATTGAGTAAACAGCTATGGAGCCAGAATTGGCTATTGTCATTTTTATGTTTTATATTTTACTGGAGGACATGGTATTAAGAATGTTTCAGGTCATGTACTTTCGGCTTAGCTGAAGATTCAAATGTATATCTTACCTTGATGTGATTTTGTAGCCTTGTGTATTATTTTTATTATGCACATAAATAAACCATAGTAAATATATTTACACAGGTTTTCAACCCTATTTGAATATAAAACGTCCAGTGCGAATGTTACTCCCGCTCTTCATCGGCAGCTGTCAGTCACTGTTGCTAGGCGACAAGAACAGTCGTCCGTAGGCTAGACCGGTCCGAGCGCTTCTGATGCGCCCTTTGAAATGGGACGGAGCTGTAGTTAGCAACAATTTGTTAATATTGTGACAATAGGCCTACATTTTGTTACTTTAATTGTCAAAATAACTAGTGGTGGTATGCAAGGAACTACATACTTCGTTAATACTCGAAGTAATTTTCCCACACAGGACAGCAACACTACAAAATTGTTATTTTACAATATGATGCATTGTTTTACATTAAACTACACAAAAGTATATAGTTTAAATGTATCAACCTTGAAAATATTCATAAGTAAAATGCAACATATGCAGTAATATAAAAGCAGAACCATCATAAAAACCCAGACAAGGTTTTTTTCCTGCAGAATTCCTTTACTTTTACTCTTGATACCTTAAGTACATTAGAGTATGCAAGATAATTTTGCTTAACTAAGGTTTGAAATATATGACTAGTAGTTTTTCCCCAATGTGGTATTAGTGGTTATTAAAAGTATTTTAGTGTAATAAAGTATCTCAAAATTTATTCCATGAGTCAGCCCTGCAAACCTGTTGGTAGACAACTTAGTGGATAGTGAAAATATGCAGTCAAACACTCTGGAGAGCATCCCAGATGATGTCCCACCAGCAGAGGCCACCAGGGTCTCTATTGTGGAGCCCATCCCGGTCCAGCAGCACACCAGGGTCTCCCACTCAGCTGAATAAAAGTCTACATCATTTTTTCTTATTTTATGTACTGTAAATTTAAATGTTTATGTTGAATTTGAGATGTTTAACGTATGTTGTAAATAGTTGGGGGGGAAAAGGTATCGAAGAATTTGTTTCATGTAGAAATTATGACTGTCATTACAAAAATAAACAATGTCCAGAGCAATGAATTCTCTTTTATTTACACATTTAAAGTTGCATATTTTTTTTTTCCTTTTAAAAAATATAAGTGAAAAAAGTTAAAGAACATATATATATATATATATATATATATATATATATATATATATATATATATATATATATATATATATATACATATTTCTCAATCATTCTTTCAAGAAGAGAAAACAGCCTGTCCATTCTCTCCAGTGCTCTCCTCGCCTCTGCAGTCCCATGTCATCTCTAATCAAGTCCAAAAACTCATCCTCTCTGTCTCGCCTTCTTCGTGGTGCTGGTGCTGGTGCTGGTGCTGATGCTGCCCCTGGCTCCTCCTCTTCTTGGTCACACACTGCTGAACTCGGCCCTGGTGTGTCCTCAGGGATTGAGGCAATGAGGACAGGGGGGTGGTGCAATGCCTCTGTCCCAACACCTCATCCATGAGGACAAACCAGGGCCAAGTTGCAGCAGTGAGTTTCCCACTCACACCCTCACCTGTCCCAGGACACTTGCAATCCTAAGGCAGAGCAAATTAACCATGGCTTGTTAACAACAACAGCACAATACATTTCGGCAAAGATGTGATCTCAACTTTCTTACTTTGTATTTTTAAAATCATATTCATATTCAGAAATCATATTCATTAATACCGGTACTCAAATTTGCATGCTTGCATGACAGCACTACAAAAACACATAAAAGTGAAACCCCATTGCCTTATCTACTGCTTTTCCTATTGTTGTGGGCTTTTTATAGGGTGAGTAATATTTCGTATTTACACAAGTTAGACAGACTAGTGCAAATATTACAATAAAATTTATTTTTTATTTTTTTAATTGCAGTTTAATAAATTGAGCTATCTGCTCCTTGCTCCCTGAAACAATTATTAAACTAATATTAGCACAAGTTTTGCCTCAGACCACCTGACAAATGAAGCCACGCAATGGTGACGAATGAGTTAAGATGAAGTTTAAAAGCAAGAAAAACTTGTGGCTTTTAACTCTGGTTTCGCTAGCTATTTGAGTAAATGAAAACATAATACTTACATTTAAATGTGAATTTGCCGTCCACCAGCGAACTCTCGGCCGTCATTTTTTTTAAATTTTTTTATAAAAATGCTGTCGTCACCGCCGATGACTTATGGGGTAGGATAGTCCGCAAAGTGTCCATTTATGTATCCTTCTTTTCACGGGGAAACGAAGGGTGCATTTGGCGTTGCTTTAGCCTTCGTCGCGCCGCGATGACGCAACCGGCCTTCGAATACGGCCTTCGGAGGATGCAGAATTGAATTGGGACAGCCTTCATCGCGCTGCGATGACACAATCGGCCTTCAAATGCGACCTCCGAAGTGTGCATCCTTTGAATTGGGACGTCCTTCGTCGCTCCGCTGTGACGTTTCGTCGCGCCGCTGTGACGTATTCAGCCTTCAAATACGGCCTTCGGAGGATGCAGACTTCACATTGGGACACAGCTAAAGTCTTTGTCCTTCATTAGCTCTTTCCACCTGGGAAAAGCTATCCAGCTATTTACCCTAATTTATTTTTTATTCGCCGGTCACGTTCAAGATGGCGGAACGACATGGAAGCCTCCATGGACTTACCCGTCCAATGTAAATAAAGATGAGAAATTCTTCGCTTACAACGATAAGTCAGATCTTTGGCAGAGGTCATTGTATACCATTGAGGACATATCTACTGTATGAATAAAGACACTGATTTTAGCTAATAAAATACTTTAAAAAAAACTACACAGTGTACCTTTAAATCATCCACAAATAGAAATGAATGTATTTTCAAGTATATCGGAAATCAAGAGATTGACATCAATCGAAAAGGTGCACGAGCCGGGACTCGAACTCGGGCCGCCCGAAAATTCATGAAGGATTCATGAATTTCATAAAATATACATGCTCAAATTAGAGATTGTTTGACCTCGACGTGATTTGAACACGCAATCTTCTGATCTGGAGTCAGACGCGCTACCGTTGCGCCACGAGACCTTGCATGACTGAGAATTTGCTGTGCTAGTTATATGGTCAAGCAGTAAGGATTCATGAATTTGATAAATATGGAATGCCAAAAGGGTCACATTTCTCCACTAACCAAACGCGTTTCATTCTCAAAATGCCGGCGTTTAAGATGAAAAGATACCGCAAAGTACGGTGTTCTGTGGTACAAACGCCACAAATGACGACGTTTGCAAAGCAAAATCGCTGTCATTAGCGCCGTTTTTTTGATCCAGTCAACAACGCCGTTTCTGACGCCGCAGGCCATCCATAGTGCGCCGTAATATGCGGCGCTTCTGTCTGACAAAGACGGCGTAAAAAGCGGCGTTTTTTATAATATTATAATCAGCCCCTCCCTTTTCTTCAAAGTTCAGCCCATCTAATGAAGCAACTAGTGTTTGGACTTTTATCGTGTCATATTTTATATTTCTTCATTGGGCACGTGAATCCCCCTTTTTCCTTTATCATATGGGTATATAGAATGATTTTAGCCTCTGTTTACATTCATGTTTGTGAAATACATTGGATTTCCCAGCAAACGTACTTCAGTAGGGCATTGGTCTGCATGCACGGGCAACAGTGTCGTTTTGCTCTTATAGTGACAGGGGTTCGACTCCAAGGTCCGACCATAATATTTTCTCTCCGTTTCGTTTCTTTTGTATTGGTCTGTTGGTGTATGTCTATTAAATTATGGAAGAATACAGCCCCAGACTGGATCATCCCTATAGGTTCCGACTGTGCCGCTCGCCTCAACAGCTCTGGTACTACCAGACCTGGAGACCAGCTGTCCCCTTCCTCACGGGCAGTGGCGTTCTGACGAGACAATGCATCTGCGTTCTGATTGGTTTGGCTGGATTGATATTGGACCTCAAAATCAAACACTGCTAATTCAGCTGCCCATCGCTGTAGGGCGGAGGTTCGTAGTTTTTACACTGTGATTCCTCAGTAGCCCCAAGCTTAGCAGTGGCCAAGTGACTCAGCGGGTTGTTATCGGTTCGTACGACACATTTATTGCCTAGAAGGTACTCGCAAAACTTTTCAGTCATAGCCCATTTAAGGGCCAAGAATTCTAATCTCATTGAGCTATACGTAGCTGTGTTACGCTCCGCAGGCCTATTACAGCCTCAATCTCACCCGGGTCCGTCGCTACTCCCTGGACAGAAATGACATGCCACAGATATTTAAGTTCTTCCCGAAGTTTGCAACAATTATAAATTATTAAGTAACAAATATTAATTATTAATTAAAGCTACACTGTGTGATATTTTCCCCCATCTAGTGGTGAAATTGTATATGACTACCCAGTGAATATTAGTTTCTGTTCCTTTCAATTCCGAGGGCGATTTAACTCCTACGGTGGCCGTATTATTCCAAGATTAACATGGCTTCCAGTTCGACTTCGTCCATGAGTGTTCCTTCAAGTGATGAGGTTACTTTAGAAAACTATTACAAAGTGAATTTAGTTATTTAGTCAGTTAACATGTTAGGTTATGACCTCTATGTAAAATGAATAATAGTTTTATGTTTTTGTTATTTTGGTACCATTTCATTGCTAATATCAGCAATCCCAAACGAATGCAAGCTAATGTTAGTAAAGTATCAGTGCTATGCGTTATTCTGTATATTGAACAAGATTAATAGTGTAAGGCAATGTTTACAGCGAAGGCTACATCATTTTCTCTGTGAGCAGAGTCAGAGATCAGTTGATGCGACGGATGTGCGAGGGAAAACTTCAGGCAACTTCGGCGCCCGTTTTAAAATCTTTGCTCCTCATGAGCTCTTTCCATCTGGGAAAAGTTACTCCAATATTGACTTTGGTCTTGCTGATTTGCCTGTCACTTTGACATTTTAATTCTCTCTTTCGCTTCCTTGGCGACTCTGCTTCATGTCCTCGAAAATAAGCGTGATCCTCCATCTTCAGCAATCTTTCAAATCTGCCGGCAGTCGCGAGTAATCTCCCCCTCGCATTCGTCTCGGTGTCACTGAGTGTAAAACGCGAAAGGCGAAGCTTGAATTTCCGTGTATGTCCCTCTCTGGCGAATGTATTTTCAAGATGGAGGCGCAACATGGGTGCCGCCATTCGAGCGACTCGCTCGTATGTATTCTAAATGGCAGATTTTGCGCTTACGAGAATACTTTATTAGTTGGTGGAAGTAATTACACATGAATGAGCAGATATACTTTTGATAGAACAAAGTGTTTTTTGCTAAGAATCAACTTAAAAAGTTACACAGTGTAGCTTTAAGTTGTCAACACTTCGGAAAAAATAATAATTCGTCGTTACACTACATCCTTATGCATCGCTTTCTGCCAGGACTTTTATGTGCTTTTCTCAAATCACTGAAGTGACGTCGGTGTCCGCGTTAGCGTTAGCATTAGCCGTCTGGCAAGTGTTATTTAAATAAACTCCTGATGTACTTACAAACTTTCCAATGCCTCGTTTTATGAGTACAGAACCTATTTGTACTACTGTAGAAGTTTGGTGCCATTCTGGGCATTATTAGTGCGGTGATTTACCAGATACAGCCTTGGATCCATTAGCGCCTGCACTAAGCTGATATCTCTAAATAAGCTCTAACTCTAATAATGTCCGACCAAGGGGAGAAAGGCTTCTGGGGGGTGTTTGGCTCGAGGTCATGGTGCAAAGGACCCTCGGTTGATTTTACTCCGAATAATCTCTTTAATATAACTCTTTAGCATATAAAATTGTATCACTAAATTTTTTTGCTATCGATACATTGGAGAGACTCAATATACAACTGAAAATCAGCCAAAAATACCTTCAAACAAGGTTTATAATTATTTATTTTAATCTTATGAATATGAATATGAAATTTACCATATAAAATCATAAGATTCATCATAAAATTGACAGATGCAGTTTTTGAATCAAAATATATAATAACATCTTTGGATGTTAATTCACAGTTATAACCAGATTTCTGTTGAATATGTTTAGATAGATCTTCCCAGAAGTTTTTGGAATGATAACATTCAAAGAAAAGATGTAGAATTATTTCTGGCTGATCAGAACAAAATGAACAATTTTCATCAATAACCATAAATTTTGATAAAGTATAGTTACTAACATAAATATTATGAAGTACTTTCAAATGTAATTCCCGATGTTTGTTAGATATACAAAACCGAAAGGGAAGCAACCAAGCTTTTTTTCCAGATAATCTCTGGGAAGCAAATATTCTAGAAAAATTTCCCTCTAGGCTGAAAAGATCTATTTTTATAAAATAGATTTCTTATAAATTTATTGGTGCACTTTTTACTGTTAATGTCCACCCTATTTAAATAAAGTACGGGCTCAATTCTACAAATGTTAATGGACAACGTATGGCGTCTCATTAACATCATTAGACCTGTGGGAATGGCTTTTATCACAGAATAATACTCTCTATATTTAATAGGAAATGCCCACTTATTCATGAGATTTTCATAAGAAAGAAACTGAGCTGACTGATCTAAAACGTCAGATAAAAAGTAAATTCCTTTATCTTTCCAACTCTGTAAATAAAGATATTTCCGGTTAACTGTAATATAAGCATTATTCCTCCACAAGATTTCTTTATGTGGGGAACAGTTATGTAGAACATAACTTCCAGGACTTAAGAGCTTGTTGATAGAAATTGGATAATGTCACAGGCAGTTTGCTAATAATCATACAATAACAAAAAATGTAAACCTCCAATCAAAAATATTATATGGTGTAAAAAAACATATCGAGTCTGATTTAAGTAGACAGTTTCTGAGCCATTTTACTTTAAAAGTATCATTTAAATCGAAAAAATCCAAAAGCTAAAAAAAAAACACCTTCAGTTCTTGGACCCTGAAAGGAACTAAGGAACTTTTCCTCTGCGGTCCCCCTACAGGTTGGAAGCGGAATTGTCCATTACCGCTGTCGTAAATCATTTCGCCGCCCGCAGCCGACTGTCGCACACACACTCGCTGTTTATCCATCACTGGCTTTGAATGAACGATGTCCACAGACAAGGTAGAGTATGTTGCATGATTTCATGAAAGTATGATGTATTGCGACATCAGAAACGAAGACAAACTAAATAATGACTATTGTAACGCTTGACGTAAAGCAAGTCAAATTTGTAGTTTTATTATGTCTCATTCGAACTACAGAAACGCGACCCGGTGTGGTGATAGCAGAGCGAATCCAGAAGTGCCTTTCACCCTGTTACGACTTGATGAACCACTGATACGATTTTGGAAACATTGTTTTAAGGTAAAAAATGTTCCTTAGTGTTGCTTTAAATGATGATGTTTATTCCTCCAAACAAATTTTGTAAATAACTCTTGAACAGAAAGAGATAAAGCTGGATAAACAAATCTAGATACAACTTCTGCTTTGGTCAATAGGACTCTGCCTATATAATAGTCAAGTCTCTTTGAAGCCAATTATTAAAGATGTTTTGAGTTTTTTTTTAAGTGTGGGGGAGCTTTTATGGAAGTCTTTTTTGGAATTCAATTTTTAAGACGTCACAGTTGCATTTTGATTTCTATTTCCTCTGATTTCGATTATTTCAAAGAGTCAAAGATATATTTTAAAATCTTAACTTAATCTTAAATTATTTTAATTATTACTAATACTTTTTTTAAATCTAGTTTTCAAAGAACACCACGTCAAATACTGTGCTCTTCAAAACACAGCTTGGATTTTCAGTGTATTAATTGCTGAAAATTGTGGACAAGAAAAAAAAATACAGGAATATATACCATGCTGCATTGCAAGATAGTAAGATACACGCACACACATAATAATCTAAAATCTGACGAATCATTAAATAAATTTTACTATATCAGTGGACATCACTAATCTATATGATGATTATCATAGACTTTTATTATGAAAAGAGACTCTTGTATGATGTCCGGCGCCACAGTTTCGATCAGTTGCATCATTTCCGCTTTCTCTGTTCACCGGCTGAGGGTCCGCATGTGAGTCTTAACTGACACTTCATCTTTATTCAGAACTTATACACACACTCACTGCACACATAAACTCACTGCTCTGTGTTTATGGATCTCATATATAGAGAAATGCGATCATAACAGCGGCGAACTGTGATTGTAGAGACGAGCGCGCGCTCGTGCGCGTGTGTGATGATGACAGATAGTGATGCAGCTGTATTTATTTACACTTCAAAGTAACGTTAACTTCATCATAATGTCTATAAAGTGCTTTGTATCATTTAATACCAAACACCTTTTTTTTTCTTTTCTTTTTTTAAAGAGAGTATATGTGTATGTTTGAGACAGTTTGAGTATTTCGTCCTTATAAATGGTCTGTTCCTCTAGCAGTGCATTCATAATGTTACAACAATGTTGGTTTAGTGATTCAAATGTTTATGAACCTTTCCGTTTACATTAATTTCTGTTTTATTGTTATTGTTGTTATACAGATAGCAGGTCAGAAAAGTGAAACTGAAATTGAAAACCCAATGAATAGATGCAAATCTTGAAAAGTCTTTATTTAAAAGCTGCAGTCCGTCACGTTTTTGTTTTCAAAATGTATATTATAAGCGAGTACATTATGAATCCATTTTCCAAACCGTGTTTTTGTCTTATACTTAATCACTATCGTACTCCTATAATAAGTGTTTATATTGGGACTACTTTGGGTCGCACCACTGCGGAGTAGCGTGACTCCTCATACATAAACAGAGAGAAGTAGATCCGGCTACAATATTCTTCCGCAAGACGCATGCAGTTTCGTTTATTAACCGCTAGAGCGCAAAAAGTTATGGACTGAAGCTTTGATAAAAGTAAAAAAACACACACACACTCTCATGAAGAAAATAATTTTGAATTATGCAGAGAATATCACCCACATTTTCGTTATTATTCACAGCTTGTCCCAAACCCGAATGACTTGCGTTTTCTTTCCGATGAAACCACAGTGAATGAGGACTCATTTGAAAAAATGATGTAAATGTACCATTAAAGCATCTTAACAGTGGTACATATGACTTGTGCACTATATATTATAATTATAATTCTTCTGAAGTCATTTGATGCTTTGCGTGACTCGGCGCAGTCCGAAAGTTGTTCACTGTTATTCATAAAATAATGTAATCATGAAGTCGGCATGAGATGGAGCTTGCGCTAGTCTTTTCTTCCCTTATTGTGTCGTGTATATATCCGAGTGAGATGTTTCTGGAACAAGAACAGATGTGGGCGGGGCTTGATTGTGTCTGTGGGGAATTGATTGGCTGGTTGTGGTTTGCTATTGGCTGATCTCATGTGAGTGACAGGTTAAAGCCCCGCCCACATCATCAGAGAAGAGAAGAGATGCTGCAAGAGGAACTTATTCTGGCTCAAAATTACCAGGAACATGAATTTTAAAGGTCCCATTCCATGGATTATTTTTATTATTTTATCATGTTTCCAGGGGTGCCCTTATAATGTTAGTATGTTTTTTAGATCAAAAATTTTTATAATTTAGAAATAAAAGGCATATTTCCTAGCCTGATTTCATTCCCTGGTTTGAACACTCTGTTTGAAGGGGCGTGTCTGCTGTGAGACTTCAGTGTAAACGCCCTCTGCTGTGATTGGCTGCTGTGAGACTTCAGTGTAAACGCCCTCTGCTGTGATTGGCTGAAATGCTTGCATATGAAATATCTGGCATTACATGTGGAACTATCTGGAAAACTTTTACTATTACAGCTATTATACGTTTTTACTATTACAACTATCGGGATTAACGAATCGTGAGAAGTTTTTTAAGTATTTAGATCTATTCCCATCACATAAAAGGTTGCAGTGAGCGTTGAGCAGATGACAGCCTGTTGATCGCGTGAAAAAAGATCTTATCATTGCAACGCAGTTTCTGCACTCACTAATGATTTCACCAATGCAAACATGAGGCATATAAATACAGTAAGAGCTTCGTTGTGCAGTGTAACAGTTTTGGCAAGTGTCCAGATAAACTCGCGCTGTGTGATTGACAGCTTGGACGATTGGAAAGGGATTGTTCTTTGATCGCTTTCTGTATATTAATCACAGTTTAAGTAAGATTATTTTCATCCTACTAAGAGAAACGATGTTAAGTTGATCGCTACTTCCATATTAAATCACTACTTGTACTTACCGCTTGCTGGAATATAGTTGAAATTGTCCCCTTCGTCAGTATGAAACGCTGAGAGAAGCCTGCTGGATATTATCCCAGGTTAGAAAAACAGTCCGTGGTGAAATGGACAGAGCAAACTAACAACTTCGAATTAAACTTTTGCGGTATCCGATTATAGATAAACATCAACCGTCTGTTGACATTTCGCCATCAATACGCCTGTGTTCCTGTGGGCGGAGCTTAGTCTAAACACGGTTCTGGTGATGTCACTAATGCAGGAAGTAGAGGGGTGTAGTCCAATCGAGCCGTTTTTTGTAGTCAACTTCTGTTAAATAAAATATCTCGCTTGGCATTGAACTTTGAGCGTTATAATTTTACAGATATTATTTATACTCTAACAACAACATTACACACTAACTAAACTTTGAAACATGGAATCGCATGCAACGGGACCTTTAAACAATAATCATGTGCACCGATAAGTCATAAATACTGCAATATTCCATTAAAAAGAAATTATTTATTTCATGGTGACTTTAATTGTTTTGCTGGAATAAAGAAGTTTAATCTTAAACTCACTTCTAGAGAGCTTAAAGTCTCCCTGAAGTCAATCATTTTATCCCTTAAAACTCATCTTTGATCACCAAAATGACACATTTAAACGTTTTTTTCTTCTTCATGCCTTAAAATATCTTGACTGTAACTCGACACCCTTGCCTCATTTAGTATGCGCGATTCTATGAATATGCAAATGAGACCCGCCTCCACTCACTCACTCAGCTCAGAGATCCACTGGTTGACGATCACACGTTGATCTGATTGGTTACAAGGTAGTTTGTGACGTCAGAAACACCAGCGATTTCAAAGCGTGTTTTTGAGACTGTCTTTGGTTCACTGCAGTTTTAAGGAGGAAATACTCAGCAATGCTGTCGACTTATGAATTTACACATGGTTTGTCTTAAAGCATATTAAAAACACCACATAGACACATAAACAACATTAAAAGCTTGATTTTCACCACAGAGGGAGTTTACAATGAGTTTCGTCAAGCGTGTGTGTGACTGATGGAGTGTGTTTGTTGTGTTTATATGCAACGCCAAGGTCATGGGTTCGATTCCCAGGGAAAGCAAGAACTGATAAGACTGTAAATGTGTGCCTTGAAATGCAATGTAAGTCGCTTTGGGCAAAAGCGTCTGCCAAATGCATAAATGTAAATGTAAGTGTGTTGTCTAGTCAGAATGGTGGAAGCCGTGCCAGAATCCATTCACTTCCCGACGGAGGAGGAGCGAATCCTGGAGCTCTGGGAGCAGAAGAACTGTTTCCAGGAGTGTCTGAAGCAGTCCAAGAACCGGCCCAGGTGAGTCCTGGGTCATCACAATCATGCTTTGTGTAGTGAATAGGGGAGAGTGGGGTAAGCTGTGCCACTTGAAGTTGTCATTTACACTGAAGAAGTAAAGCAGCACTGCTAGGTATTCGGTTGGGTATCGTTTAAAGTTTAAAGGTTCCCGATTTCGATTCTGCTTATTGAATCCGAATTGAGATTCCAATAAGGTAAAAATTATTTACCTTATTATAAAACATTTAATTCTAGCTGAATATCATGAACAATAATCAACAGGCTAAAGAACACTTACGCAAGGAACATTTGCCTTTGGTTTGAAAACACCATAGAAAAACAACTAGCCTAGCAAATATACATTTCAAGCATTATTAAACGCAAGTATACAACCAGTAATTAAAAAAGAACAAATAAAAAATTTGCAATCGCAACAAATAGATACAACCAAACGAAGATACGACTGAAATAAACAGTTTCAGGTATTCAGGTGCAGAAACAGTAATCAAATGTAAAATACCACTGCACTTAAAATATATATAAATATATAAAAATAAAATATACATTACAAATATAGTTACAAAAGTTATTCAGGCAAGAACGAGTGAATTTTCTCTTTGTCTTTTGCTGTTTGATTAGTGTTATTATAGAGACGGCAGCAGGAATATTAGGCTGCTGTCCCTTTAAGAGTTGCTTGGATCCCATATACTGATACACACATTATTTTAAAAGTCATATTGCAATGCTAAGAGGAATTGAATATGTTATATTGGGTTATATTGTGGCATTGGATTGTGAAAGATGTACATTAGTCTTATTCTGTTTCACCCCATTTACATCTTCACAAAGCAGCCTGGAAAAGCTTTAATATCTTTTGTAAACATATTTGGAATATTGTTTCCTGCATTTGGAGGCAAAGTTCACTGGCACTTTTGAGCCACTTGCACATCTCACCCCAAAGTGTGCGTTTTTTAACAATGCTTTTAATAATGATTAATGCCTTGATGTTTATAAATGCAACAGATAATCCACGGCTAGCTGTGATTTAAACGATTTTAATGCTCGTGGAGGCAAATAACAGCCTGAGTGTATTCAAATGGTTTAACGCACAGCTAGCCGTGGATTATGCCGCTTATACCATGGTCATTTGTCAGCATTGACTGGTTAAAGCTGTTAATGATGTTTGCAGCGCAATATTTTACTGAAAGGGTAAAAATTACGGTTAGTTTTGTCAGTTACGGCTCATTAAACCTAGAATTCTGTGCTTTAAATCAGACAGAAATAAAGTAGTGCGGAAAGATTACATTTATTCAATAACCATCATGTGTGTACACACTAGGGCTGACTTCTAATAGTCGAGGATTCGATTCGGAGAGGTCTGATTCGACTATGAACCTTATAGTCGAATAGTAGGGAAGTGTTATGCATTTATGAGGAAACAACAATGTTACGTGACAGTTCTCCATTACGGACGCGACCGCACTGAAAGCGGCACTAAAAGACTGCTTTAAAACTTTCACAGAGACCTCAATCAGAAAGCACAAAGCCTTTCTTTAAAACGAATTTCGTTTTGTATTAATTGTATCTTAATTTTAATCAGTGTTTCATTATCCAATTTCCTGGATTTACAGTAATAAATAAAAATATAACAGAGATATGCTATACGGAGGCGCAAGCGCCTGCCTGGAGCTTAAGCTATATCATCCATGAACCGAAACTCAGCGTATAAGGTAGCCTACTCGCCTCACACACCAAAAAAAAAATAGAAATATATATATATTATCTACAGAAATCTCTACTTTTAAACAGAACCATTCAAAACAAAATAAAAACTATGTAATCCGAAATGTGCATTTTTCTCCGGCGCGTTCACTGCGAAGATCGCGAGTTAGTAGGCTAGCCTATCGTCAACTTCATCTTTGCAGCCGAAACAGAAAACACTTGTTTATTAATAAACAATTAAAATGTTTCATTGAAATATTTTACATATTCATAATCATTACTTTTGCTGGTTCTGGTTCTTAGTGACAGCTTTTAGGTGCCGTTTATGAACGCGTCCACTGCATATGAGAGAGAGAGAGAGAATAATTATTTTTTTTTACTTATTTTGAGGAATTGTAATCTAATAAACAAACATCTGTTAAAAGCGCCGCCACGTTGGATTGTGTAGAACGTTCACCGAATTCTTACAGAAATATGTTCTAATTTTGGAATAAATTTTGGAATAAAATATTAAGTGACCTTTTTGTCACTTGTAATGAAGCTTGCTTATTAGTGAAATTATTAATATCATGGAATGGTAATAATTGACGTTAGCCTGGATTGATGGCTCGCAATATCGTTGGATATCGTTATATAAAAAAGGTTCGAATATCAGTCGACTACGGCAAAATCTAACGAATCAGATTCGACTATGAAAATCCTTAGTCGAAAACAGCCCTAGTACACACACACACACACACACACACACACACACACACACACACACACACACACACACACACACACACACACACACACACACACACACACACACACACACTCTGCACTTTGATTTGTCTCATCATGAGGCCGAGAGCTGTCAGTCAATAAATGGGAAAACAAAGTAACTTGCATTACTCATTTGAAAAAGTAACTCAGATATTTTGTTAGATATAATGCGTTTTTACTAGTTACTTGAAAAAGTAATCTGATTACGTAACTCAGGTTACTTGTAATGAGTTACTCCCAACTCTGGGTGTGACATCATCAGTTTCCTAATGTTCCCTTCTTCCACATGTCTTTATACATGTATGTTTATGTGTCGTCGATTTGTTTTTCAGGTTCACGTTCTATGACGGGCCGCCCTTCGCCACGGGTCTGCCTCATTACGGCCACATCCTAGCCGGAACCATCAAGGACATCGTGACCCGGTTTGCCCATCAGAACGGCTTCCACGTGGACCGGCGCTTCGGCTGGGACTGTCACGGCCTGCCTGTGGTGAGAATCACTCAACGCCACTTAGACCGTGTCCTAACTACACGCGCCGCGCTGCGCTAGGCCTGAACGATTAATCGCAATAAAACCGCACACGATTTGGCAAAGGCTGCGATTATCTCATGCACAGCTTGTCAGTGGAGTGCGGCTGATTGGTAGTAAATACTGCCCCATTTGAACGCCAGAGGGCGCTCTCATGCAAACGATAAATATGCCCCGCCGCAGAAGTACAATAATGCGCATCTTTCCAGGAAATCCCTATCGCTGGAGCTGAGTAAACAGAAGATTGAAACGCTTTGATTAAACATGACTTATAAACACACGACTGCCTTATTCTGTGTAAGAAGCACATCATCTCACAGAAGGAGGAGCTCTGCTGTCGTTATGAAGTGCGTTTGGAGTAAATGCATGTTAAGGCGAGACACTACAGGTGAATAGAGTAAAATTTTTAACTAGCAGATATCACCATGAAACTTTCCCAGTTGATTACCTACATTAAGATGAGAAAAAAATGTATTACAAGTTTTCTGTAATTTAATGTTTAAATATGCAAATTAGGCAATATCTAATTAAATATGCACTAATTTACATATATTTTAAAAAACGAAATCTGAGTAAAATTAAAAATTATTTTTTCATTGTGTTCACATATTAAATGGGAAAAAAATTACAGAGGGATTTATGGATATCTACTTTTGTTATCCTGTAAATCAGAATATACTGTCAATAGCCTTAAAAAAATGATTTTCGCCATGTTTTTTGGAATAAAATGTTATATAAATCAGGCTAGGAATAATATATTTACAAATCCCTCTGTAAATGTCTTCATAATATAACTAGGTACAAGACTGGGAAGTTTGGTGTATATCGGTGCTACTGAAGTGGAGATTTGGGACTTGGAGAATGAGAGAAAAGTCATTTTGAGAAAACGGGCTTTAAAGATTTATCATCAGCCAATGAGATTGCGCATTCAGCCCTTTTACTTTCACGATTGGTTGCTGATAAAAAGGAAATGACCATATTTGGATCCGACTGGATTTGTACAGGAGAGAGAGAGCTTTCCAGCGGTGCATTTGATGACAGGGTGCAGACAGCGGAGGATTTACAACGCCAACTTTTGTTGAATTTATGAGAAATCTACAGACGCAAACAGACAAAGTGTAGTAAAATAAAGACCTAAATGTGTATTTCAGACTTTTTTTCACCACAAGTCTGAAAGAAGACGTTATTGAAGACAAATATCCAAAAATCTCAAAATTGGCCATTAAAAAAACCCCGATGTTTTTGCCTGCCGTGTCTCGCCTTAAATGTTGTCTGTTGTTGGACAAGAGGTTCATAAATGCTTAACAAGTACATAACAAGTGGCCATTAATAGTCTTCACTAAGTTTTAATGATTTGTATATTGTTAGAAACTCACTTTGTCTGTCATTCTGTATTAGTAACCAATATTGTATGTCCATCCTGTTGCAAATTTAACTCTTTCCTTGTCGGCGTTTTTTTAAAGCTTGCCAGCGACAGCGTTTTTGATCATTTTCACTATTTCATGGCCCCCAGAATATTTTGTTGTATGAATACCTGAACATGCAATACATCACAAGAAAGAACAGACCATCTGCTTTTAAACAAACAAAAAAACAGTTTTATTCTAGATTTTTGCTAGCTTTTTTTATTATCAACATTTGAATATGGGTATGTTTCATAAAAAAAGCAACATTTTGAGCAAAAAGCTCAGAAAATCCCGAAAATCGGGATCGGATTTAAAACAATGATCAAAACATTAATGGAGTAAATCGAGTTCATCAACACCCCTAATGCTTCATTCAGCAACATTTTGATTTATGCGACAATTCTATTTTAGAAACGGTTTCTATTTCTCTGCGACGTCGCGCTGGAACAACAAACACAAACTGTGGCGATGATGATCTCAGGCACTGTTTATGTGCTTTATTTAATGTTAAAAGCGTGTCATGTGACTCTGAATATCATTTAGTGCTCCAGCTTTGAGGCTGTAAAAGCAACAGTGGATAATTCACCTCAGATCTTCAAATTAAACAAATGGAAACAAGAACTGAGAACAAACAAGTGTATTCTTTGACAAAGATTGTTTTAGTAACTCAGTAGCCTATGTGTTTCATTGTGCAACTGTGAAAAATGCGAGTGACCACTTCACAAAGTCTTTTTCAGTTGCAAAGTAATTTGAACTTGAATTAAAGTAACTGTGGGAAAAAAGTACGGTAATGTAATACCATGGTAATTTATGTACTCCAGTCATGCTAACAAACAAGTACCATGACCAAAATATCTTACTTGTTAATAACAGGCCGCAACCATATGGAACTACAGCTTCGCCAGTTGTTAGAAAAATATATTTATATTTTTCAATAAAATCTTTCTATCCCAAAAAAAGTAATTGCATGTTTTATTTGCATTTGTAGCTGTATATTGTGTTTGTGAAGGTTTGCTGCATATAGACTGCATAAAGAGCGCTTTCACATTAACTGTTGTTCGGTGAAATCCAGTGCTTTCGAAAGTAACCCACACAATCAGGAGTTTCGAGACCAGACTCGATAAGATCACAGCGACAAGCTTTTTGTTTCTCTACACTGGTTGCAGACACCGCCTAGACTAGCTTTACAAGTTAGACCTCATTTTTTCTTTAAGACTGTAAACAACTTTTAAATCAGTTACATAAAAATGTAGATCGGCCTAATTTGATACTGAAAAGTAAGTCTAAATGCTCCTTAACTAACTTCTACTAGATCTAAAGACACTGTCTTAACATAATGGCTATATTTATGCAACTGGCCCCAGTGACATGACTATGAGACGCGACAAAATCAATCAAAAATCACAGCCAATCAGAAGAGCATGTGGGCGGAGTCTCTGGGCAGGCGCACTGCACTCACATCCAAGTCAATCAAAAATCACAGCTAATCAGAAGAGCGTGTGGGCGGAGTCTCTCGGCAGATGCACTGCAGTCACAGCAAAATCAATCAAAAATCACAGCCAATCAGAAGAGTGTATGGGCGGAATCTCTGCATTTTTAATGTGTTTATAATATTGAACTATAGACCGTGTCCTAACTACACGCGCTGCGCCGCGCTAGGCCTGAACGATTAATCGCAATAAAACCGCACACGATTTGGCAAAGGCTGCGATTATCTCATGCACAGCTTGTCAGTGGAGTGCGGCTGATTGGTAGTAAATACTGCCCCATTTGAACGCCAGAGGGCGCTCTCATGCAAACGATAAATATGCCCCGCCGCAGAAGTACAATAATGCGCATCTTTCCAGGAAATCCCTATCGCTGGAGCTGAGTAAACAGAAGATTGAAACGCTTTGATTAAACATGACTTATAAACACACGACTGCCTTATTCTGTGTAAGAAGCACATCATCTCACAGAAGGAGGAGCTCTGCTGTCGTTATGAAGTGCGTTTGGAGTAAATGCATGTTAAGGCGAGACACTACAGGTGAATAGGGTAAAATTTTTAACTAGCAGATATCACCATGAAACTTTCCCAGTTGATTACCTACATTAAGATGAGAAAAAAATGTATTACAAGTTTTCTGTAATTTAATGTTTAAATATGCAAATTAGGCAATATCTAATTAAATATGCACTAATTTACATATTTTTTAAAAAACGAAATCTGAGTAAAATTAAAAATTATTTTTTCATTGTGTTCACATATTAAATGGGAAAAAAATTACAGGGGGATTTATGGATATCTACTTTTGTTATCCTGTAAATCAGAAAATACTGTCAATAGCCTTAAAAAAATGATTTTCGCCATGTTTTTTGGAATAAAATGTTATATAAATCAGGCTAGGAATAATATATTTACAAATCCCTCAGTAAATGTCTTCATAATATGACTAGGTACAAGACTGGGAAGTTTGGTGTATATCGGTGCGACTGAAGTGGAGATTTGGGACTTGGAGTCATTTTGAGAAAACGGGCTTTAAAGATTTATCATCAGCCAATGAGATTGCGCATTCAGCCCTTTTACTTTCACGACTGGTTGCTGATAAAAAGGAAATGACCATATTTGGATCCGACAGGATTGTACAGGAGAGAGAGAGCTTTCCAGCGGTGTGTGTGATGAAGGTGCATACAGCGATCGCGGAGCAGCGTGAGGATTTACAACGCCAACTTTTATTGAATTTATGAGAAATCTACAGACGCAAACAGACAAAGTGTAGTAAAATAAAGAACTAAATGTGTATTTCTGACTTTTTTTCACCACAAGTCTGAAAGAAGACGTTATTGAAGACAAATATCCAAAAATCTCAAAATTGGCCAGTAAAAACAAAAAAACCCCGATGTTTTTGCCTGCCGTGTCTCACCTTAAATGTTGTCTGTTGTTGGACAAGAGGTTCATAAATGCTTATTAAGTACATAACAAGTGGCCATTAATAGTCTTCACTAAGTTTTAATGATTTGTATATTGTTAGAAACTCACTTTGTCTGTCATTCTGTATTAGTAACCAATATTGTATGTCCATCCTGTTGCAAATTTAACTCTTTCCTTGCCGGCGTTTTTTTAAAGCTTGCCAGCGACAGCGTTTTTGATCATTTTCACTATTTCATGGCCCCCAGAATATTTTGTTGTATGAATACCTGAACATGCAATACATCACAAGAAAGAACAGACCATCTGCTTTTAAACAAACAAACAAACAAACAAACAAACAAACAAAAAAACAGTTTTATTCTAGATTTTTGCTAGCTTTTTTTATTATCAACATTTGAATATGGGTATGCTTCATAAAAAAAACAACATTTTGAGCAAAAAGCTCAGAAAATCCCGAAAATCGGGATCGGATTTAGAACAATGATCAAAACATTAATGGAGTAAATCGAGTTCATCAACACCCCTAATGCTTCATTCAGCAACATTAGGCACTTTTGATTTATGCGACAATTCTATTTTAGAAACGGTTTCTATTTCTCTGCGACGTCGCGCTGGAACAACAAACACAAACTGTGGCGATGATGATCTCAGGCACTGTTTATGTGCTTTATTTAATGTTAAAAGCGTGTCATGTGACTTTGAATATCATTTAGTGCTCCAGCTTTGAGGCTGTAAAAGCAACAGTGGATAATTCACCTCAGATCTTGAAATTAAACAAATGGAAACAAGAACTGAGAACAAACAAGTGTATTCTTTGACAAAGATTGTTTTAGTAACTCAGTAGCCTATGTGTTTCATTGTGCAACTGTGAAAAATGCGAGTGACCACTTCACAAAGTCTTTTTCAGTTGCAAAGTAATTTGAACTTGAATTAAAGTAACTGTGGGAAAAAAGTACGGTAATGTAATACCATGGTAATTTATGTACTCCAGTCATGCTAACAAACAAGTACCATGACCAAAATATCTTACTTGTTAATAACAGGCCGCAACCATATGGAACTACAGCTTCGCCAGTTGTTAGAAAAATATATTTATATTTTTCAATAAAATCTTTCTATCCCAAAAAAAGTAATTGCATGTTTTATTTGCATTTGTAGCTGTATATTGTGTTTGTGAAGGTTTGCTGCATATAGACTGCATAAAGAGCGCTTTCACATTAACTGTTGTTCGGTGAAATCCAGTGCTTTCGAAAGTAACCCACACAATCAGGAGTTTCGAGACCAGACTCGATAAGATCACAGCGACAAGCTTTTTGTTTCTCTACACTGGTTGCAGACACCGCCTAGACTAGCTTTACAAGTTAGACCTCATTTTTTCTTTAAGACTGTAAACAACTTTTAAATCAGTTACATAAAAATGTAGATCGGCCTAATTTGATACTGAAAAGTAAGTCTAAATGCTCCTTAACTAACTTCTACTAGATCTAAAGACACTGTCTTAACATAATGGCTATATTTATGCAACTGGCCCCAGTGACATGACTATGAGACGCGACAAAATCAATCAAAAATCACAGCCAATCAGAAGAGCATGTGGGCGGAGTCTCTGGGCAGGCGCACTGCACTCACATCCAAGTCAATCAAAAATCACAGCCAATCAGAAGAGCGTGTGGGCGGAGTCTCTCTGTAAGCACACTGCACTCACAGCAAAATCAATCAAAAATCACAGCCAATCAGAAGAGTGTATGGGCGGAGTCTCTCTGTAAGCACACTGCACTCACAGCAAAATCAATCAAAAATCACAGCCAATCAGAAGAGCGTGTGGGCGGAGTCTCTCGGCAGATGCACTGCACTCACAGCAAAATCAATCAAAAATCACAGCCAATCAGAAGAGCATGTGGGCGGAGTCTCTCGGCAGGCGCACTGCACTCACAGCAAAATCAATCAAAAATCACAGCCAATCAGAAGAGTGTATGGGCGGAGTCTCTGCATTTTTAATGTGTTTATAATATTGACCTGATGCTTCACAAGACGTTTTACCAAACCTCATCTGTGTCAGACAGCTTGTAAAGACATTTACATGAGCACAATTCTCAAAACCATCTTCAAAACATCAGTGTTTGTGTGGCATGAATGCGCATGTGCTGAGGATTGGAACAGAGGCACTGATTGATGACAAATGCGTTTTCCTTCTTTGGTTTCTCTCTGTAATTGTTGATGTTTTTCAGGAATATGAGATTGATAAAACGCTGAATATCAGAGGACCTGAGGATGTGGCGAAGATGGGGATCGCGGAGTACAACAAGCAGTGCAGGAGCATCGTCATGAGATATGCTAATGAGTGGGAGGTACGAGCGTGTGTGTGTGTGTTTGTGTGTGTGTGTGAATCTTGATCTTTGAATCGACAGACAGGATTTCTCAAAGTGTCTGTATAACATTAATTTGCTCTACCACTGTACCATTCATACACACTTTAATTATATAGTCGGATCTACATTAGATCTGTATTAGGCTACATCTCATTAAACGACAAATTAAACCCTATGTAAGCTACTATATTAAATCGATTGCTGGACATCATTATGTTATTAGTGTCCATCTTCATTGAATTTTGAAATCAGATAGAGCCGGCCAGAGCGCTGCATAATAAGTAGTCACGCCGGCTTATTCAGTATGGAAATACACACCGACAATGACACGCCCCTACTGCGTACTAGAATCTCTGAAAAACAAGCCGATTTCAACATCAAAATGTACGCTTTTAAATATACCAATACTGCTATCTCAAACATGGAGAGGCTTCTTCGTGATCTCAACTAACAGATTCTGCAAAAAAACGAAAATCACCAATTTTGAAAAAAAACGCTTCTTTCTCATTTTGCTCGAAAGTTGTGCTGCCGGCTTGTGTCCCTGGTTTCCGTGACGGGTCACATATGTATGTGTGTGTGTGTGTGTGTGATTTTATATATATATACACACACATACATATACAATCACACATGTATTCACATCTAAAATAAAAGTTTGTGTTTACATAATATGCTTGTTTACTATTTATAATTATTTTGTATATATAAATACACACATATGCATGTATATATTTAAGAAATGTTATTTATATATAAAATATTTATATATAATATAAAATATGTATAAATATAGATTTAGTATATATTTCTTAAATATATACATGCTGCCATACAAAATAATTATACACAGCACACACACATATATTATGTAAACACAAACTTTTATTTTGGATGTGAATACATGTGTGATTGTGTATATATATATATAGACGTTGATCGAACAGCAGATATGCAACAGAGTTATACAGTTTCAGAAAACAGTTATTACTAGCTAGTTCATTTCTGCAATTAGTTCCTGGTCCCTGAGTGTCTTAATCAGTTGTCATGATGTCAAACGTCTGATGGGAGAGGTCATCCATGAATAACAGCTTCAGAAAACTAGGAATATGCACTACTGTCATGTGCTCTTTTGGGCTCGAGAGCTGCTTGTGACAGGATTGTGATTTTTGAAGTGACCTGTTCCTTCATCATTGCGAGTTCCTCCTAAATGACGTGATTTGTTTTTGGTATGATTATGATTTTCCAGACATCCGTGAGACGAATGGGCCGCTGGATTGACTTCAAGAACGACTACAAGACCCTGTACCCCTGGTTCATGGAGACCGTGTGGTAAGATTTAAGATTCCTGCCAGCACTGGCTGTTCCTCATGGGGATGGAAAGTCACTTCAATATTTACAGCCAGTCTGAGATTTTATTGTGAATCCAGAATGTCTGTTTTTTGGCAAACACCAAGGTCTTATGACGATTTAATTGCCTTTTGGATTCACATCTCTGAGATTTGGATCAATCCAAAGTAGTGTTATTTTCTTATTAGTAAACAGAAATAATAGGTTGCATTAACTTAATAACCTAATATATTAATATTTGTCTTATTAACAGAAATAATAGGTTGCATTAACTTAATAACTCAACCTTATAACTTAATAATTGTCTTATTAACAGAAATAATAGGTTGCATTAACTTAATAACTCAACCTTATAACTTAATATTTGTCTTATTAACAGAAATAATAGGCTGCATTAACTTAAAAACTTAACCTAATAACTTAATAATTGTCTTATTAACAGAAATTATAGGTTGCATTAACTTAATAACCTTATATCTTAATAATTGTCTTATTAACAGAAATAATAGGTTGCATTAACTTAAAAACTTAACCTAATAACTTAATTATTGTCTTATTAACAGAAATTATAGGTTGCATTAACTTAAAAACCTTATATCTTAATAATTGTCTTATTAACAGAAATAATAGGTTGCATTAACTTAAAAACTTAACCTAATAACTTAATTATTGTCTTATTAACAGAAATAATAGGTTGCATTAACTTATTTTTGCTATTTTCCACTTTTTTAAAATGAAGTCCATCATTTGAAAAGGTAAAATGCAAGACAGAAAACCATTTAAACCAACAGATGTGCACATGATCGTGACTACGGCAAAAACTGTAAAAATCAGCCAGTCAGTCTGTAAAAATATGTGAGATTTGACTGGGTGACTTTTGAATACTTTTATTGTATTTTTAGAGGACATTTGATCTATAAATAAGATAGTGATGCATGATATATCGGCCACCATATCGGTATCGGCCGATATAAGTTAACCCCCAGAAGTCGGCGGTATCGCCGGCGATACCAGCTCGCTTTTTTTTTAGCAGTGTAAAAGAAACTCAAAAATACTCGGTTGACTTTGATTTTCCATTGGAGTTTCATACATCAATCGATTCTGTTAAATGTGTATTATTTTTGTGTATACTCACAATAAAAACAAAGTGTTGTGCTTTTTGCCAAATAAAGAAAAATAAACACGAAGCGAGTTCTGCCTTCTCTCTGTCCGTGTAGTCCATTCTGAAACGCGTCCGAAAATGAACCATAACTCAGTGAATACTCAGTCAAACAGGCATTCAGACATACAGGCATGAAGCTTGAATTCTCATCTTTTAAACGAAGTAATTTTTATAAAAAACAAATATTCACAGTTTATGTAATATGTATGCAAAGAGAGAGATGTCAGTCGTTCTCATCTCAGCTAATTAAGTTTTAATGTGCTCCGCCCACGGAGAGCACGCGCTATTCAAACGCAAATGTGAGCCGATCCAAACAAACCTGTAAAACGCCCATCAGCTGGATAACACACACCGCGAGTTCACTTTCAGACTTATGTACTTTACGATGCTGTGAGGAATAATACTGTCTTGATAATAATCCTGCAAAAATTTACCTCAGAAGTTCTGGAAGTATCATTTCGAGGAGCAAACGGATCCCGCTGAGGAATTAGGTCAGTTCTGTTTGCTTTGTTCTAATCGGAATGAATGAACGCAAAGATGCGTGCTGTTGTGGAGCTACTACAGCTGGCAAAAATACTGTTTAAATATGAATCGCGTTACTATGAATGAATGAACGCAAAGATGCGTGCTGTTGTGGAGCTACTACAGCTGGCAAAAATACTGTTTTAATATGAATCGCGAATACAAAGAAAGATTACACTGGAAATATTGTTACAATTATAAATGTTGTTGTAATTGTATAACCTTAAAAAAAAAATTATATATATATATATAAGGATAGATGTAAACAAAATCTTAAAAGGTCATTATAAGCCTTATCTTTAAATAATTTTATTATGCTTTATTAGTGACACATTTGGGAAGAGAATATATTCCAAATCTGAAAATACAGTATGAGAACAATTAACTGCACAATTACTAGAAATGTTTACCTTGGATATTTTGTGCAATTTGCAAGCAAAATTTGTGGAAAAAACAACAAACCAGTTATATATTGTCCTTGCATTCTTGTGGCTCATTCACACACCTGAATGAAAGGCTCATTACCTATGCAGCCTCATTATGCGGCCCCATTGACTCCATAGGTGTGAATCACGCCCACCCGCATATGGCCTTTCCAAACAAAAAGTGTTTTACAAGATTTAAATCAATGTATTGTGTTATGGGAATGATTAGGCAGGACGATTTTCACATAATTTTGAAGAAAAAATACTAGGCAACGACATCCATTAGTCAAAAGTCTTATTTACATATATTTAGAATGTGTTTTATGGCCTTATTTCAGAAACTTTAGTTTTTTGTTTTTTAAAAAACCATGCATAAACATTATTCTATCAAAAATACAAACATGTACATGCAAGTTGTTCACATATTATGGTAGCCCTGTTTGTGCTAAATAGAGTGAATTTACACCTTTGCCATTAATATGTTTATAAGCAACTGAAAAAAGCACAAATGTCAGGGCATGTCAGAACATCTCAAGGACCCCAAAAACCCCTCAGACTCCAGAGGGTTAATGTTAAATGTTATCGTTATCGGCCCAATAAAAAAATCTGTCCGATTAATTTAGACTGATAAATAATGTATTATTTCCTCCAGCTGAGACGCTTCAGATGCGCACTGTTCAACATGATGGTCCTGAATCGCTTGAAATATGATTGGAATCACTTAAAAAAAGGAAAATACAGTAAAGTGCAGCACAAGTCTGTCATATCGGCTACATAAAATGATAATGACAACTTTAGAATTGTGTGTTTGGGACATTGATTTTAATGATGAGACTTGTTTGGTAATCAGGCTCTCAAAAAATGATATATAAGATTTATCGGCCAATATATCGGTTATCGGCTTTCAAATATAAAGAATTATCGGTCATCGGTATCGGCCTAAAATTTCATCCCTAAAATAAGATAAGCCAACTTTCAGTTTTCAGCGTTTACATTGATTAGATACAGTACAGGTCAAAAGTTTGGAAATATTATTATTTTTTTATATTTTTGAAAGAAGTCTCTAATGCTTATCAAGGCTGCGTTTATTTGATCAAAAATACAGAAAAAAGCAGTAATATTGTGAAATATTATTACAACTTAAAATAATAGTTTTCTATTTGAATATACTTTAAAAAATAATTTATTCCTGTGATGCAAAGCTGAATTTTCAGCATCATTACTCCAGTCTTTTTTTTTTTTTTACTTTTTATTCATCAAAGTATCCTAAAAAAGTATCACAGGTTATGAAAAAATATTAAGCAGCAGAACTGTTTCCAACTTTGATAATGAATCGTCATATTAGAATGATTTCTAAAGGATCATGTGATAGACTGGAGTAATGATCCTGAAAATTCAGCTTTGCATCACAGAAATAAATGATAATTTAAAGTATAATAAATTGAAAACCAATTATTTTAAATTGTAATAATATATCACAATATTACCTTTTTTTCTGTATTTTTGATCAAATAAATGTAGGCTTGATGAGCAGAAGAAACTTCTTTCAAAAACATTAAAAATAGTAATGTTTCCAAACTTTTGACCTGTACTGTATAATGGCAGCTGGACACACGTGACGTGAGGGTTGTTGTGTTGTGTTTCAGGTGGGTGTTTAAGCAGCTGTTCGACACGGGTCTGGTGTATCGTGGGGTGAAGGTCATGCCGTTCTCCACCACCTGCAACACACCGCTCTCCAACTTCGAGGCCAATCAGAATTACAAGGTCAAGATCATGCTGAGCTCACTGATGTCCTCCAAGTCATCACTGGATGGTTGATGAACTGAGAGTTCAAAAGAACAGCATTTATCTGAAATGGAAAGCTTTTGTAGCATTATTCACTACCGTTCAAAAGTTTGGGGTCATAAAATAAATCAATACTTTTATTCAGCAAGGATGAATTATATTGATCAAAAGTGGCAGTAAAGACATTTATAATGTTATAAAAGATTATATTTCAAATAAATGAAATAGAACTTTCTATTCATCAAAGAATCCTGAAAAAAAAGAGTATATATCTGTTTTCAACATTGATAATAATATAATAGAATGATTTCTGAAGGATCATGTGACACTGAAGACTGGAGTAATGATGCTGAAAAGTAGGGCTGCACAATATATCGAAATTATCGAAATATTGCAAATGTATTTATCGCAACAGCTTGCAATAACTGTGGTCATGAACAAAAGACAAAGAGAAAATCACTCACTGCTCTCGGCTGAATAACTTTTTTAGCTTTAATAAGAATCAGTATATATTTAATTCATACAGTGAAAACAAAGCAGTGTTTATTTTTACGTCTGATTATTCAGTTTCTGTTGTTTAATAACCCTAATGTAGGATAACCTGAACCCCACTGATGTTAAAATAACACTTCTTACGCTACAGTAAAACACTGATGTTCACTGTCAGAAGCTGTAGGGATGTTTTCTTGTCACAAAAAGAATGTGAAACATTAATAATAATAATTTGAAATATACACTGCCGTTCAAAAGTTTGGGATCGGTACGTTTTTTTAATGTAATTAAAATAAGTCTCTTCTGCTCACCAAGGCTGCATTTATTTGATTAAAAATACAAAACAAACAGTAATATTGTGAAATATTATTACAACTTAAAATAACTTTTTTATTTGAATATATTTTAAAATGTGTTTTATTCCTGTGATGACAAAACTGAATTTTCAAATAGCCTAGATAGAAATCATTCTAATATGATGATTTGCTGCTCAAGAAACATTTCTGATTATTATCAATGTTGAAAAAAGTTATTTTTTTATTTTTTATTTTTTTAAACGGTTATTTAACGGTTTACTTTTTTTTCAGGATTCTTTGATGAATAGAAAGTTGAAAAGAACAGCATTTATTTGAAATAGAAAGCTTTTGGCACATTATGAATGTCTTTACTGGCACTATTGATACATTTAATGCTCCTTCTGAATAAAAGTATTAATTTCTTTAATTTCTTTCCAAAAACAAAAAAACAAACAAATTCTTACTGACCCCAAACTTTGTCGTATATTACGCCGGTAGTGTATATTTTTAAGATAATTTAAGTTTATTTTACACACTTAAAGCATTATCATACATATATATACAGTGCAATGCATAAGTGAATACACCCATGCTAAAGTTGACTAAAAAGAGGAATAAAAAATCATATTTTGGAAATTGAACTTAATGCCGTAATTTAAAAAATTAGGAAAAATCATACCTTTAAGGACACCAATTTTCTTTGTGAATGAATAATGTATCGTAAATAAATAAATGTTCTTCCTTAAAATACATGGTGCATAAGTGTGTACACCGCTATGTTAAATTCCCATAGAGGCAGGCAGATTTTTATTTTTAAGTATTTTTTTTAAATTAATTTTTAGGATACTATGCATCCTGATAAAGTTCCCTTGGCCTTTGGAATTAAAATAGCCCCACATCATCACATAGCCTTCACCATACCTAGAGATTGGCATGGTTTTATTTCAGTTAGCCTAAAAGCTAGTTTGAATGTACCATGTATTTTAAGGAAGAACATTTATTTATTTACGATACATTATTCATTCACAAAGAAAATTGGTGTCCTTAAAGGTTGGATTTTTCCTAATTTTTTAAATTAAGGCATTAAGTTCAATTTCCAAAATATGATTTTTTATTCCTCTTTTTAGTCAACTTTAGCATGGGTGTATTAACTTATGCATTGCACTGTATATATACAGTAAAACACTGATATTCACTGTCAGAAGCTGTAGGGATGTTTTCTTGTCACAAAAAGAATGTGAAACAATAATAATAATTTGAAATATATATTTTTAAGATAATTTAAGTTTATTTTACACACTTAAAGCATTATCGTATCGCATATCGCATATCCCATTCAGTTGTTATCGCACATTGCATTTTTCTTCAATATCGTGCAGCCCTGCTGAAAGTGTGTGAAGCTCACTGCTGTTCTCCATGTCATCACTGGATCTGTGGTGTTCATCTGTGTAAAGTGCTTGATTTGCTCCTCAGGATGTGCAGGATCCGTCTGTGATCGTGAACTTCCCTCTCGAGGAGGACGAGACCGTGAGCTTCCTCGCGTGGACCACCACACCCTGGACCCTTCCCAGCAACCTGGCCCTCTGCGTCAACCCCGACTTCAGCTACGTCAAGGTCAAAGGTGCGCCTCATCTGCAGTGATGTGGTTATTATATACATTAACAACTGGATAACCATTAGACTACAAGCACTGCCGTTCAGACGTCTGGGATCGGTAAGATTTTTGATGTTTTAATGCGAGACACGGCAGGCAAAAACATTGTTTTTTTTTACTGGTCAATTTTGAGATTTTTGGATATTTGTCTTCAATAACATGTCTTCTTTCAGACTTGTGGTGAAAAAAAAGTCAGAAATACACATTTAGGTCTTTATTTTACTACACTTTGTCTGTTTGCGTCTGTAGATTTCTCATAAATTCAACAAAAGTTGGCGTTGTAAATCCTCCACTGTCTGCACCTTCATCACACACACCGTTAGAAAGCTCTCTCTCTCCTGTACAATCCTGTCGGATCCAAATATGGTCATTTCCTTTTTATCAGCAACCAATCGTGAAAGTAAAAGGGCTGAATGCGCAATCTCATTGGCTGATGATAAATCTTTAAAGCCCGTTTTCTCAAAATGACTTTTCTCTCATTCTCCAAGTCCGAAATCTCCACTTCAGTCGCACCGATATACACCAAACTCTCCAGTCTTGTACCTAGTCATATTATGAAGACATTTACAGAGGGATTTGTAAATATATTATTCCTAGCCTGATTTATATAACATTTTATCCCAAAAAACATGGCGAAAATCATTTTTTTAAGGCTATTGACAGTATATTCTGATTTACAGGATAACAAAAGTAGATATCCATAAATCCCTCTGTAATTTTTTCCCCATCTAATATGTGAACACAATGAAAAAATATTTTTAACCTGGCTTTATCCAATACTCAGATTTCGTTTTTTTTAAATGTATGCAAATTAGCGCATATTTAATTAGATATTGCCTAATTTGCATATTTAAACATTAAATTAAAACTTGTAATACATTTTTTTCTCATCTTAATGTAGGTAATCAACTGGGAAAGTTTCATGGTGATATCTGCTAGTTAAAAATTTTACCCTATTCACCTGTAGTGTCTCGCCTTAAGCTCACCAAGGCTGCATTTATTTGATTAAAGGTACACAAAAGCCCATTAATATTGTTAAATATTATGAATATTTTTACGATTAAGATTTCTATTATCTATTATTTCTATATAGTAAAGTGTAATTTGTTCCTGTGATCAAAGCTGAATTTTCAGCATCATTACTCCAGTCTTCAGTGTCACATGATCCTTCAGAAATCACTCTAATATGAGGATTTGATGCTCAAAAAACACTCATTATTATTATCAATGTTGAAAACAGTTTTTTTTCAGGATTCTTTAATTAAGTGTTTAGACCGGAGGGTAGCAAATCGCACCGTATATATGCATTAAACGGTCATGGGTGTAACGGTACACAGAAGTCTTGAATGAAGCACTTTTAGCTCTAGATAAAAATATTATAGATATAGCTCTGAAAGATCATTAGCATAAACAACTCTGAGTGGCGACTGGGTCCTTAAAAAGACTTGTATTCAGTTTGATCAAATGTAAGGCCATGAATAGTCTTTAATATATTAAATGGTATTAGAAAAGTGTTAATTATAATTTCAAGAGTTCTTACGTTTAGGTACAGTATAACAGGACTATAGATATGGCTCACTTTGTGCTTTCGAGCTCAAAGCAGGTCATTAAACAAGAGCCACCGAATGACGAATGCGGAAATGTTGCACTCGGTGTGCAAGGCCCTTAACCCCCTCAGGTCGACGGTATCGCCGGCGATACCAGCTCACTTTTTTTCAGTTCAGTTCAAAAGAAATTAATTTTGCTCTGTGGACTTTGATATTACAAGCAAGTTTCATACATCAATCGATTCTGTTAAATGTGTATTATTTTTGTGTATACTCACAATAAAAACAAAGTGTTGTGCTTTTCGCCAAATAAAGAAAAATAAACACGAAGCGAGTTCTGCCTTCACTCTGTCCGTGTAGTCCATTCTGAAACGCGTCCGAAAATGAATCATAACTCAGCGAACACTTCTCACACAGACACGTGAGTTATGTCTTTATGAAGCTTGAAACCTCTTCTTTTAAATGAAGTAATTTATATAAAAAACAAATGTTTTCAACTCATGTAATCTGTCTGAAAGCAAGGAGAGGTACCGTTTTTCCTTCTCCCCTCATTAGCTCTATAATCAGCTGCGGCCGCCCCGCCCTCGGCGCGATTCACATGTAAATAGTTTAGGTGATCTAGTATGCATCGCATACGCCCCTCGATCAATGCCATAAAAACACAGTTTCTTCATGAGACTTACTGATAGTTCATCGCGTTTTGAGTATGGCTCGTTTCTCCGGTAAAGACGCCCTTCAGATGATTCAGGACAGCGAGGAAGAATGCACCTTTTCCTCCGAGGAAGATGAAGACTCGGACGACGAACGGCAGCATTTTGAAGAGCGAATTGATCCCGCCGAGGACACAATTTCAGAGTAAGTTTTACTGTTATATAATTATTTTTCTGATATATCAGACTATATCTGCTTAGTGTTGGCTAGCTTTTGGCATCTTACATGAAAGATTGCATAACAATATCCCTTAACATTCGTGTATATGCTCAAGTGTAAACTTTTTCAATGTGATAGGCTATTACTCTCTAAACATATTTGTATATTAAATATATTTCACTCAGTTTTGATTAGCTTATAACACTGATTATCATGCAGAAATAACGTTACTGCCGTATGTCTTATGTACCTTATTTGTGAATATCTGCTTAAGTGTAATGTGATTTAGTCTAAATATATATATGATATATGTGATTTAGTATAATATATATATATATATATATATATATATATATATATATATATATATATATATATATAGTTTTGGTTAGACTATGACACTGCTTATCATGCTTCAGTACTGCCTTATGCACAGATGTTTCATGTTTGTGAATACAGGTGTAAATGTTTGAAATGTAGTGATGTGTCGTTCGCGAACGATCCGTTCATTGCGAGCATCACTAAATGCGTGCGGTCTAAATGGCTCATCAACAGATACTCGCGGTGACACAGTGATATTTCTCTGTCCTATGGACCATCAACAGATATATACATGTATAGATTGTGCGTCCATAACAATTAATTGCCCATCAGTTTGCTTTGGATAATGTATGCTAACAGTTTTTGTTGTTGTTGTTGTTGTTTTTTAGGAATATGGCTGCAGCTTGCTCTCCTTCTCCAGCACCCCATAGAGGGGCACGCAGTTCAGTTCTCAGTGTGATGGAGAATCTTCCCGAGTAAGTCCACAGACGTAATATTTACAGAGGAAATATAATTGTTTACATCATCATAATATAAAAGTACATATTCTTGTGTGATATTACAAAAACTGTTGTCTTTTTTTACCCATGGCCATTAGTGATCGATAATGATAATAATACAGTGTCTTTGATTGTGTTATCAGTATACTCACAGTGTGTTTTGTTTTGTTTTTTACAGATGTGACAATGAACATGTCCAAGCACCTGTCCCAAAGAGAGCCAAGGCTAACCAGCAGACAAGCAACAGGCAGTCCACTCTGGCATGGAAAACAGAGACTGATGTTGACATGGTTCCACAGACTGTGCGATTCCGTCCTGCACGAGAAACTGGACCGCAACCGAGTTCTGTTGACTCACATTCGCCTATGAGTCTATTCAAACAATTTTTTTCAGAAAGTGCTGTGTCAACTCTGTGCCACAACACAAATGCTCAAGCTGCCAAGGCAACTGCAAAGGGCTGCAAATATAAATGGACAGATATCAGCATCAGTGAGATGTACCGTTACATTGGGTTGCTGTTCTACATGGCCATGGTGAAGGTGAAGGTGAGCTCCATCAGCGACTACTGGCGGCAAAGCAGTGTTTTCTCTGTACCCTTTCCAGCTACAGTTATGTCCCGGGACAGATACCGCACCATTTCATGGAATGTGCACATGAGTCACCCAGATGCAGATATGGATAATGACAGAAAGAGGGGCACACGTGAACATGACCGTCTCTTCAGGGTCAAACCTCTCATGGACACTATTCGTCAGGCTTGTAAAGCCATCTATCATCCTAGAAGAAACTTAGCTGTGGATGAAAGAATGGTGGCATGCAAAGCACACACAGGCATGACACAGTACATGAAAGCTAAGCCAACCAGATGGGGTTTCAAGTTGTTTGTTCTTGCAGACTCATTGAATGGATACACTGTGGACTTTTCTGTGTACACCGGAAAGAACAATTTCCCCACAGGCCATGGACTGTCATATGATGCTGTAACATCTCTTTTAGACCAGACATTTTTGGGTTCTGGGTACCATGTGTACATGGACAATTTTTATACAAGTCCAAAGCTCCTCAAAGACCTGTTTGCAATGAAGTTTGGTGCATGTGGGACTTACAGGGACAACAGGAAGGACTGCCCTCGGAATGCAGCTAATTCACTCTCTAAAAAATCTGCCAGGGGATCCATCAGGTGGATTCGGGATGGACCTCTTGTATTTGTAAAGTGGATGGACACACGAGAGGTATCTGTCTGTTCTACTATCCATCCTGCTTATTCAGGAGACACTGCACAGAGGAGGGTGAAAACACAAGATACATGGAGGACAAAGACATTTCCATGTCCTGCACCTGTGACTGCCTACAACAAACACATGGGGGGTGTTGACCTGTCTGATCAGCTGATACAGTACTACACAACACAGCACAAAACCATGAAGTGGTACAGAAAGATCTTTCTACACTTCTTGGACATTGCTTCCACCAACTCTTTCATTGTGCACAAAGAGCTACATGGTAACTTGTCCCATAAAGAGTTTATGGAGCAGCTTATAACAGAGCTCTGTGGTGTGTCACTGAAAACGGCACCAAAACGGACCAATAGTGACCATGTGCCAGTTCCAGGAGCTGAGCTGGCATCAGATGACAGGGATGTTGCCACAGTTGGTCGCCGCTCATGTGTTCATTGCAAAGCAGTGTGTGGTAAAAAGCAGTTAACACCATGGAAATGCAAGGCATGCAATGTTCACTTATGTCTTCAGTTAAACAGGAACTGTTTTCAGGAGTGGCATAAAGATGTGTGACTGTGTTCAGATGTGTGTGCTCTACTGACCACCTTCCACTAACCATCAGCCTTCAGAAATCATTCTGATATGATGACTATTTTTTTAAATCAATGTTGGAAACTGTTGTGCTGCTTAATATATTTTTTTTATAACCTGTGATAGTTTTTTCAGGATTCTTTATTTTGCTCACATTTGAATTACTTGTAGCCCGCATAAACGGGGCACAGGAATTTACTGTGAGATACCTGCCTTTACTTTTGTTTTTCGCTCACAGTTGTTTTTTTTATAGCAGACTGATTAATAAATTTTGCTCACATTTATTTTGCTTAGAGCAAATTTAGAACATTCAGTTCCTCCACATAGAGGAATTACAATAAAACAGATTGAAAAACAAAACCTTTGAATCTCCTCTTCTTTGTTCAGGCACTTGATGGCCCATTAGCCACTGAAAGAGTGTATGTCACACCCCTGGTCTGAATCTCATTAATATTGATGGCCATTGGCCCATTAATATTGATGGGCCACCCCTCCCATGCATAAACCTCTTCTGACAAAAAAACTGTTTTAGAAAGTTCAAATCAATGTACTGTTTTATGAGAACGATAAGGCAGGATGATTTTCACGCCATTTTGAAGCCAGAACTCAAAGCTACACAATTCATTAGTCAAAAGTCTTATTTACACATATTTAGTTTGTGTTTTGAGGTCTTATTTCTGCAACTTTCATTTTTATTTTTTCCAATAACCACGCATAAACATTATTCTCTTAAAAATTCAAACATATACATGCATGTTGATCAGATATTTTGGTAGCCCTGTTTGTGCTATATAGAGTGAATTTACACCTTTGCCATTAATATGTTTATAAATAACTGAAAAAAGCACAAATGTCAGAGCATGTCAGAACACCTCCAGGGCCCAGAAAACAGCTCAGACTCCAGAGGGTTAAAGCCTGACCCAGTTGGTGCTGTGGTTTCTGCAGTGACTGACAGGGGGCGCCATGAGCCTGTGGAGTCACCAGCTCTTCTTCTGCTGCAGGAGAGAGACGTGCTGAATACCAATGTGTGTGTGTGTGTGATCCACATCTCTGCCCAATCATTTCCCAGCCTGCCCTGGGGAAGTGCCATGTTTTATTGATGTTTCTCTCTCCGTGTGTGTGTGTGTGTGTGTCGATGTATCAGAGCGTTTTTTTTCTCAGGTCCCTTCGAATCCGTTTTTGAATCTGTGTGGTGCTTAGAGATGCTGCTGTGATTGACAGCTTATATCTACATGACGCATCATCTGTGTTGCCCTTACATGTTATCTATATCCACCTTATTCCTGACGCTCTGGATTATGGGTGGCTCTTCCGGTTTGGGGAACTTCCATTTGAAAAAGACTGAAACTAATCATTTGAAATCATAAGGTTGCCCTATTAATAAAGCTTATCTGTCAGTTTCCCTTCATGTTTTATTTTCAGACGTCATGAGAATAACGTAACACTTGGTATTTTAACGTGACATTATAACAAAAATATCTACTGTGGCAAGAGCTCTTTTCAGTCGCTGGATTCTTTTCCTCGTGATTATTTTATTTTTTCCTTTTGCATTCCACTGTAATAGAATTACAATATACATATACTGCACATTTGTGTTCTGTTCTCCCGATTTAATTTACGATATATATCCCATTAATAATTCACTGGGATGCACGAAGAATCTCTCGTTTTTCTTCTCAAATCCAGGTTTGTTTTCACAGGTAAATACAATTTATTATCAGTCAAAATGACAGAAATCACTTTGAAATAGTATCACGCAATGATATTTAACCCGTCCGTTATTTCTATTTATTTATTTATTTATTTAACAGGGACCATACAGTCAAACATAGTTACAATACAAAGCCTGTAACTGATGTGCAGCATATAGAGTTTATAGCTAATTAATGCTAATTTTCAACTCTTGTCCCTGGTTGGGCATTTCTAAGTACATTATAAAACAGATACATACAAATAGAAAACATTCACATTTCTTCAAACACACACTTGCTCACTCACACTCTCACTCACTCACTCACTCACTCACTCACTCACTCACTCACTCACTCACTCACTCACACTCACACACTCACTCACTCACTCACTCACTCACTCACTCACTCACTCACTCACTCACTCACTCACTCACTCACACACTCACTCACTCACTCACTCACTCTCACTCTCACACACTCTCACTCACTCACTCACTCTCACTCACTCACTCACTCACTCTCACTCACTCACTCACTCACACACACTCACTCACTCACTCACTCACTCACTCACTCACTCACTCACTCACTCACTCACTCACTCACTCACTCTCACTCACTCACTCACTCACTCTCACTCACTCACTCACTCTCACACACACACTCACTCACTCACTCACTCACTCACTCACTCACTCACTCACTCACTCACTCACTCACTCACTCACTCACTCACTCACTCACTCTCACTCACTCACTCACTCACTCACACTCTCACACACACACTCACTCACTCACTCACTCACTTACTCACTCATACACTCAAATTCAAATTCAAATGAGCTTTATTGGCATGACTTGTACAGTATTGCCAAAGCATTGGCCATTACATAAATGGACATTACATACACAAATAATCAATAAATTCAATAAATCAATCAGTAAACAAATGTATGAATACATTTATATAAACAAGAAAAAAAGAAAAAAAAAACACCTTTGTACATTAGTACCAACATTCAGACGAGATAAGGATGATTCTGACTTTGGTTTTGTCCACTGGCTGACTCTCGTAGTTTGTGGCTGTCACATATTTTGCTGCTGTTGTGATTGAGCTAGAGTTCTCTCCCAGAATATGATTTAATTTTTCTGAATTTGGTAGTGCCATAAAATTTGGTTCTAGTTGTTGGAATCTAGTGAAATAGTCTGATCTAATGCTGTGATAGTGATCACAGTGTATCAGGAAGTGTTCTTCTGTCTCCACCTCTCCCTGAGAGCACAGTGAACACAGCCTCTCACTCACTTACACACACACTCACTCACTTACACACACACTCACTCAGACACTCACTCACTCACTCACTGTCACTCACTCACTCACTCACTCACTCAAACATTCACTGTCCCTCACTCACTCACTCACTCACTCACTCACGCACGCACTCACGCATTCTCTCACTCACTCACTCACTCACTCACTCACTCACTCACTCACTCACTCACTCACTCACGCATTCTCTCACTCACTCACACACACACTGTCACTCACACTCACTCACTCACTCACTCACTCACTCACTCACTCACTCACTCACTCACTCACTCACTCACTCACTCCCTCCCTAACCTCCCTCCCTCCCTCCCTCCCTCCCTCCCTCCCTCACTCCCTCCCTCCCTCACTCCCTCACTCCCTCCCTCACTCCCTCACTCCCTCACTCCCTCACTCACTCACTCACTCACTCACTCCCTCACTCACTCCCTCACTCCCTCACTCACTCCCTCACTCCCTCACTCACTCACTCACTCACTCACTAACTAACTCCCTCACTCCCTCACTCCCTCACTCCCTCACTCACTCACTCACTCACTCACTCACTCACTCACTCACTCACTCACTCACTCACTAACTAACTCCCTCACTCCCTAACTAACTCCCTCACTCCCTCACTCCCTCACTCATTCACTCACTCACTCACTCACTCACTCACTCACTCACTCACACAACCAGAACAACAACAATAATTAGAAATGGTTACAGTTTTGGTTCTGTGTAAAGAATCACTCTTTTGTGGTTATTCATGTTGAAAGTACCTTGTTGATGTTTTTACACCTTTAAATGTCCTTTTAGTGTTTGATGGTTGAATGGTGAGTAGAATAGTCCTCTCATTGTACCCAGTTAAAAAACCTGTATTATTTTGTTCATGGAGCGAGTCTTTCTCTGATAGTTTACAGCTTAACGGAAGTTACACCCATAATTCACGCAAAGCTTCATGGGGCGCAGGAATAAGGGACACAGCTGGCACATCTTACCCCTAACCATCTGCTTGTTCATTAATGTTTTAATCACTGTGTTTGTCTTTTATCATGTGTAATGTGTCTCAGATAACACCTATATAAGACACAGCTGGCACATCTTACCCCTAACCAATGTTTTGATTTCTGTGTTTGTCTTTTTTTGTCGTGTGTAATGTGTGTCAGATAACGGCTCGCAGAAGGTTTACATCATGATGGAGGCCAGACTCATCGCTCTCTTCAAAACGGACGCTGAATACACCATTCTGGACAAGTGAGTTTATTAGTGCAGACTCTGAACCACACAATGATGTCACTTCCTTGTTTATAAAGAAACCCCTGCGTCCTGAAGTTTCTATTGGCCAGAGGGAATGCGTAGTATATCACCTGACGAGTGAGTGTGTGTTAGTGAGTGTGTGTGTTTGTGTATGTGTGTGTATGTTTCTCTTGGCCAGAGTGAATGTCACCTGACGAGTGTGTATGACTGGGTCCTTAAAAAGTATTAAAGGGCACCTATTATGCCCCCTTTCACAAGATGTAAAATAAGTCTCTGATGTCCCCAGAATGTGTGTGTGAAGTTTTAGCTCAAAATACCCAACAGATCATTTTCTACAGCATGTTTAAATTGTCATTTTTTGAGGCTCAGAAAAATGCGCCGTTTTAAGTGTGTATCCCTTTAAATGCAAATGAGCTGCTGCTGCCGGCACAGAGGGCGGAGCCTCACAAGCTCAGGACAATCTCATCTGATAATATCAGAATAGAAACTCTCAGTAGCGGTGATCATTTTGACTCGGAGTCGCACAGTAATGCCCACAGAGCCAGAGAATATACGCTGTATGGAGATAGAAAAGGTATAGTTTAGTTTAATTACAGTCATAACTTATTTGTCATCTGCTTTTATCCACTATTAATACAAGCCTGCTGTAGCAAACCCCGTCCGAATGATGACCAAAATATACTGATGAGTTCAATGAAGTTTATTGTACATCACACAAAAGATGAGCGTTAGTTTTACTCCAGAGAATCACTGTAAGAGCTGAGTAAAAGCAGCATAAGAAGTGCGCATTAAAGTCTTATCCATAAACTCTCTCTCTCTCCCTTTCATTATCATCAACATACACAGCGAAGTACACAAAACACTTGTTACAACTAACAGTAAATAAATGTATACACACCTTTTCAGTGGGTGCTTAATAAACTGTCCAGCTCACTCAGGGCGGGGCTATGTTCAAACTGCAGTGTCAATCAACAGTCGTGGGAGGGGCTTGTGTCCAGCTCACTCAGGGCGGGGCTATGCTCAAACTGCAGTGTCAATCAACAGTCGTGGGAGGAGCTTGTGTCCAGCTCACTCAAGGCGGGTCTACGCTAAAACTGCAGTGCCAATCAACAGTCGTGGGCGGGGCTTGTGTCCAGCTCACTCAGGGCGGGGCTATGCTCAAACTGCACTGTCAATCAACAGTCGTGGGCAGGGCTTGTGTCCAGCTCACTCAGGGCGGGGCTATGCTCAAACTGCAGTGTCAATCAACAGTCGTGGGCAGGGCTTGTGTCCAGCTCACTCAGGGCGGGGCTATGCTCAAACTGCAGTGTCAATCAACAGTCGTGGGCGGGGCTTGTGTCCAGCTCACTCAGGGCGGGGCTATGCTCAAACTGCAGTGTCAATCAACAGTTGTGGGCGGGGCTTGTGTCCAGCTCACTCAGGGCGGGGCTATGCTCAAACTGCAGTGTCAATCAACAGTCGTGGGCAGGGCTTGTGTCCAGCTCACTCAGGGCGGGGCTATGCTCAAATTGCAGTGTCAATCAACAGTCGTGGGCAGGGCTTGTGTCCAGCTCACTCAGGGCGGGGCTATGCTCAAACTGCAGTGTCAATCAACAGTTGTGGGCGGGGCTTGTGTCCAGCTCACTCAGGGCGGGCCTATGCTCAAACTGCAATGTCAATCAACAGTCGTGGGCAGGGCTTGTGTCCAGCTCACTCAGGGCGGGGCTATGCTCAAACTGCAGTGTCAATCAACAGTTGTGGGCGGGGCTTGTGTCCAGCTCACTCAGGGCGGGCCTATGCTCAAACTGCAATGTCAATCAACAGTCGTGGGCAGGGCTTGTGTCCAGCTCACTCAGGGCGGGGCTATGCTCAAACTGCAGTGTCAATCAACAGTTGTGGGCGGGGCTTGTGTCCAGCTCACTCAGGGCGGGCCTATGCTCAAACTGCAGTGTCAATCAACAGTCGTGGGCAGGGCTTGTGTCCAGCTCACTCAGGGCGGGGCTATGCTCAAACTGCAGTGTCAATCAACAGTCGTGGGCGGGGCTTGTGTCCAGCTCACTCAGGGCGGGGCTATGCTCAAACTGCAGTGTCAATCAACAGTCGTGGGAGGAGCCTGTGTCCAGCTCACTCAGGGCGGGGTTATGCTAAAACTGCAGTGTCAATCAACAGTCGTGGGAGGAGCCTGTGCAAAGTGACATCACATTGCCCCGAATCTGAGAACAGCTCGTTCTGAGACAGTGCTTATGATTTATGGGGATTTAAAAAAAAGCACTGGGTGGATTTTTATCATTATAGGGGCGTTGTGTACACACACTGCCAACACACATTTATGACCCTGGATCTCAAATCCAGTCAAAAGTCGCACGGGTATATTTGTGGCAAAAGCCAACAATACAGTATATGGGTCAAAATTATCGATTCTCCTTTTATGCCAATAATCATTAGGATATTAAGTAAAGATCATGTTCCATGAAGATATTTTGTAAATTTCCTACCGTAAATATATAAAACATTTATTTTTGTGAGTGATGAGCTTTCAGATGATGTATAAATCTCAATTTCAAAAAATTGTGTAACCTAATGTGACTGGTTCTGTGGTCCAGGGTCACATTTATGTTATTAGATGGTATTAGAAAAGTCTTAATTATCAATTCAAAAGGTCTTAAATCTGGGGACAGAATAACAGTACTATAGATATGGTGATTATTACTCACTGTGATTATTAAACTTCAAAAGGCCGTGATTTAACCAAAGTAAAAACACGATTTCTACAGGTTTGCGCTTTCATAGTTAAATGAATGTATATCTGAAGGGAACTTCCTTCAGAAAAGTTTTAATTACATTTTCATCTCACCTCCGTATAATAGAGTAGTGTTTATAAGCGCAGAGTCTTTGTTTACAGAGGTAACTTGTGTGTGTGTGTGTGTGTGTGTGTGTGTGTGTGTGAGAGTGAGTGAGTAAGTGTGTGTGATTGTGTGTTTTTGTGTGTGATTTTATATGATTGTGTGAGTGTGTAAGTGGGTTATTGTATGTGTGATTGTGTGTTTTTTGTGTGAGTGTGTGTGTGACTGAGTGAGTGACTGAGTGTGTGTGTGTGTGTGTGTGTTCTCTGAGCAGTGTGCAGGGCTGATAACAGTAAGCTGAGGTATTGTGGGATTAGTCCTGAGCCGAACTGCTATTATTGATTAATATCTCTGCTCTTGATGAAAGTTCTTCAGGAGGTGATGCTGTGACTGGAATGAGGAGCAAGAGTAGAGTTGATTTCACTGCACTTCTTAATGTTTGTGTTAAAACAAGTCATTAATTTACTCACCACACCATATTCCAAACGTGGATCATGTTTTCTTTGTGCTCCTTCATCTGTTGAACACAAAAAATGGTCACTCTTTTACATGTAATTACAGTCAATTTAGCAGCTTAAAAAAAGCAATGTTAAAGTGTCATTAAAGGCATTCAGACCCGTTTTGTGTGAGAATGTGTGTTAGATATGTGTTCTGTGGCTCTTTTCCTATTATCACTGTAAAGCTGCTTTGAAACAATCTATTTTGTTAAAAGCGCTGTATAAATAAAGGTGACTTGACTGTTCACAACTCAATTAAATTCTCACCTGTTTTTCTGTATTGATCAATCAAAGACCCTTGTAAGTGTTCATATCCGGAAAGGTCAGAGAGTGTTTTGGCCTTGTGTTTGTTATTCCAGTAATTCTCCAACCGCTGTGCTGTAGTAGTTCAGTGCTGATAAAGTGTGTTTTTGTTTTATAGATTTCCTGGCAAGAACCTGAAGGGCAAAAAATACAAGCCTCTTTTTGAGTACTTCATCAAGGTAAACCGTGTAATGCTGCATCTCGTACTCTCACGTCTCTTTAGAGTGAACATAGATTGAGGAAATACTGACAGATAATTTTTTGGGTCAACAAACCCTCTGGTGCGTTTTTTTTGTTATAATTTTTTTCTTCATCGGTATGGTACGAAACTTGATAAAGGTTTTGGCACTTGCTATGTGAAAAATAATAAAATAAATAAAATCATGGATGAGATTCGAACAGGTTAAATGGTCCTGAAAAAAATAGTCACACTTGTGCGAAATGAATGTGAGACGGATTTCCTCTAGTGGAAGCGTTTGGTACTGCAGCCGAGCAACATCTCACTGAAAGCTCATTTTTTGAGATATCAAGCTCAAATTTTAACACAACTTGTTTAGATTTCATGGTTTTGATTTTCTCACAGCTTTTTATAAGTTCCCTTTTTTTTTAAATTTCTTTTTCACTTCCACAATAATCTGCCACGTGTAGTCTTTGAAAAGAGATCAAACAAAACAAAGGATTAGTTCACTTTCAAAAAATTTTTTGCTGATAATTTACTCACCTCGATGTCATCCAAGATATCCATGTTTTTCTTTCTTCAGTCGAAAAGAAATTAAGGTTTTTGAGGAAAACATTCCAGGATTTTTCTGCACAGAATGGACTTCAATGGCAACCAACTATCCCAATGTTCAGAGAAGGTTCAAATGTCCGTCTCAATGCAGCTTCAAAGTCTCGACAAGATCCCAGTCGAGAAATACGGGTCTTATCTAGCAAAACGATCGGTCATTTTCTAAAAAAAAAAATGCATATATACTTTTTAACCACAAATGCTCGTCTTGTACCATCTGAGATGCGCCACGTATTACGTCATCACGTTGGAAAGGTCACGAAAAAAATAAAAATAATAATAAAAATAAATTAAAACAAAGATGTCGGATGATTTTGAAGTTGGAGGAGAAAATGAATGACATTTTTCGCCCTTCCCTCCTTTTTGAACCGGAGAACACAGACAAATAACTTAGATAGATGACGTGACGCGTGACCTTTCCAACGTGATGACGTAATGCGTGGCGCATCTCAGAGATGGCACACGACGAGCATTTGTTGTTAAAAAGTATATATGCATTTTTTTTTAGAAAATGACTGATCGTTTTCGCTCAAAAAGTGAATAAATGGATATAAATACACCGTAAATATAATTTAGTTCCATAAAATCCCCTAAAAATACAAAATAGTAAATGAAAAACATTATAGAACTAGAATATAGTACATTAATTTCATTGAAATAAAACAATTTATAACAATTTATTCGGTCATTTTTGACCGACAAGCGAAGAGCACCAAAGCTGAGACTTCTGTCAGTGTCGTTTAAGGGTTATAATAAAGTTTCTGACCATAAGTGTTGCTTTTAATCCATGCATCCGTGAGTGTGTGAAGACAAGTCTTTCTGTTTAAAGCTCTGCATTATCTGTTAAATGTGATCTTGACGAATGCTTGTTTGTCCTCAGTGTAAGGAGAGTGGGGCGTTCTCTGTGGTGGTTGATAACTACGTGCGTGATGATGACGGGACAGGAGTGGTTCATCAGGCCCCGTACTTTGGAGCTGTAAGTCACTTCTATATTGTACTTGCATTCAATTGTGTGCTTCAGGGATTGTGGATAAAATCGTGTCCTAACCAGACGCAATGCGATAAGATTCCAGCAACAGAGTCTCTTAAAGCACACTACACTCCCAATTAAATCAATCAAAAATTATACCCAATCAGAAGAGCGTGTGGGTGGAGTCTCTGCAAGCACACTACACTCACAATCAAATCAATCAAAAATTATACCCAATCAGAAGAGTGTGTGGGCGGAGTCTCTGCAAGCACACTGCACTCCCAATTAAATCAATTAAAAAGTCACAGCCAATCAGAAGAGCGTGTGGGCGGAGTCTCTGCAAGCACACTACACTCACAATCAAATCAATCAAAAATTATACCCAATCAGAAGAGTGTGTGGGCGGAGTCTCTGCAAGCACACTGCACTCCCAATTAAATCAATCAAAAGTCACAGCCAATCAGAAGAGCGTGTGGGCGGAGTCTCTGCAAGCACACTACACTCACAATCAAATCAATCAAAAATTATACCCAATCAGAAGAGTGTGTGGGCGGAGTCTCTGCAAGCACACTACACTCACAATCAAATCAATCAAAAGTCACAGCCAATCAGAAGAGCGTGTGGGCGGAGTCTCTGCAAGCACACTACACTCCCAATTAAATCAATCAAAAATTATACCCAATCAGAAGAGCATGTGGGTGGAGTCTCTGCAAGCACACTACACTCACAATCAAATCAATCAAAAATTATACCCAATCAGAAGAGTGTGTGGGCGGAGTCTCTGCAAGCACACTGCACTCCCAATTAAATCAATTAAAAAGTCACAGCCAATCAGAAGAGCGTGTGGGCGGAGTCTCTGCAAGCACACTACACTCACAATCAAATCAATCAAAAATTATACCCAATCAGAAGAGTGTGTGGGCGGAGTCTCTGCAAGCACACTGCACTCCCAATTAAATCAATCAAAAGTCACAGCCAATCAGAAGAGCGTGTGGGCGGAGTCTCTGCAAGCACACTACACTCACAATCAAATCAATCAAAAATTATAGCCAATCAGAAGAGCGTGTGGGTGGAGTCTCTGCAAGCACACTACACTCACAATCAAATCAATCAAAAATTATACCCAATCAGAAGAGTGTGTGGGCGGAGTCTCTGCAAGCACACTGCACTCCCAATTAAATCAATCAGAAGTCACAGCCAATCAGAAGAGCGTGTGGGCGGAGTCTCTGCAAGCACACTGCACTCACAATCAAATCAATCAAAAATTATAGCCAATCAGAAGAGTGTGTGGGCGGAGTCTCTGTAAGCACACTGCACTCGCAACCGAATCAATGTAAATTCACATCCAGTCTTAAGAGCGTGTGGGCGGAGTCTCTGCAAGTGCACGGCTCTCGCAGTGAAATCGATAATGAAGTTCACAAATATTGCACCATGATTAAAAAAACCGCACTGAGTGACTGAAACTATCTTTGAACACAAGTGAATTATCCTTTGTCGATTTGTCAGTTTAGCTATAGAGGTCACAAAAAATTGTATTCAAACTCATATTAGATGCTTTCAACATTAAATAAAGCACGTAACCAGTACCTAAGATTATCATTGTCATAGCTGATATGTTCTTGTTCCAGAAACCGTTTCTAAAATAGAATCGTTCCATATCGCCAGCTGGTTAGGACAAAACCTCTGATTAACATAGAAACCTTTTATCACGCCTCGCTTCTGGTTAGGACGCAGTGTAATGTTGCTTTATTGAGTAATGGTATAACATAACAGAAGGCTCTACAATGACTAGGGTAAATTGAGTTTGAATAATTACAATGATCAATAGTAATAAATTACGGTAACACTTTATTTAGTGTCCTTGTTACATTATGTTACATGTACTTACCATAGTAATAACAGTAAATTATGCATAATTACATGCAACTAACCCTCAACCAAACCCTAATCCTATAGTATGTAGTTAATTAATATTACTCAGCACTTAAATATATAATTACACTGTAACAATGACACCTTAAAATAAAGTGTGACCTAAATTACTTCTAAAGTTCTCCACGTCATATGAATTTTTTTTTTTCTTAAATCATCCATCAATGTGCAGTTGAAATTAGTGAATCATCATTCCCAACAGATCTGTGGAAAAAAAGTATTTTCATTGAAATTATTTCATTTGTAAGAAAACCAAAAAGCAGATCCAAGACGCCCTTGAACAGTTCCCATCAGGACTGCTGAAGAAAGTCTTCGGGTCGTTTAATAAACCTTGAAGCGCAGTTGAAGCGGTTCATTAAGAAGAGTGACAGGACGAAGCCTTTGCTGAGAAGCTCATCTCACGTCTGGCCCAAAGGCTTGTGGGCGACCGACGTGAACCCTGGTCCGTCGTCTTCTCACGGCAGAACTCTGGAAGGGAGAAAGACAAACAGATGATGCTAAAAATGGAAAAATCCTACAGGAAGAGCTATTGTTATGCACATGGGGTGAATGATTCATTACAGGAGAACAGCCAGAACGCACAGTAAAGGACACAGAAATTTCCCGGAGTGCTCAGACGTCACTGTGCTGTAAAGCTGTGTTTCCAAACCTTTCTCTGGCCACGGCACACCACTATATAAAAACATAACGGCAACACTTTACAATAAGGTTCATTAGTTAACATTAATGTTTTAACTATCACAAACTTACCATGAGCAATACAATTGTTACTGTATTTGTTATTCTTTGTTAATGTTAGTTAATACAAATCCAGCTGTTCATTGTTTGTTCATGTTAGTTCACAGTGCGTTAACTAATGTTAACATGATTTTTAATAATGTATTAGTAAATGTTGAAATTAACATTAACAAAGATTAATTAATGCTAAGTGCAGTTCATTATTAGCTAGGGGTGTAACGGTACGCAAAAATCACGGTTCGGTACGTACCTCGGTTTTAAAGTCACGGTTCGGTTTATTTTCGGTACAGTAAGGGAAAGAAATGCAAACATTAAACTGCAGGTTGTTTATTACTATAAACTTTTTTTAACAATTTGTTTACACTTTTTTTTAAACACTTTTTAATAAAATATAATAAAATATATATAAAATAAAAAAAGAATAAGAAATAAAATACTGCTGCAAAGTTCTCCACTTAATAAAATACTCTCAGTCTCAAACCAATATCACATAATAAATTTAATGAAAAATATAAATAAATAACTATGATTACAGTGCAGCATTACCAATCCCAGCTTGTAGGCCTGCTCATATTTAAAAATTAAGACTGGGAAAAAAATGAACTTTAATTGCACAATTTGCTGTAATTAATTGCAATTCCTCCAAGCTTGTAATCATCAATAATTAAACTTAGAATCACCTAATTAAATGAAACACCGGGGAAAAAAAGGAACAGAAAATAGCCCTATATTAAAATAATATTAAACATATATATCAATGTATTATTCTTTTTCAATAATCAATCAACAATCAATTTAAGATTTTTTTCCCATTTTTTTACTAATTATCAAAATAAAATATATTCCTACAAAGCTATTATTACCAGAGCATGTGATCAGAGCAGGTCATTTTACCATTGTTGCTAGCGTGACTATACCAGCTCAGCAAACAGAAGTCTACTACTGAGAAATTTCACCTTATTTGAGGGGACTTTGCTTTTCCAGTGCATGATCGGTACATGATTGGAGTGTTTGGGCCGTTAACGACAGAGCAGAACGCGCAGCGCAAACACAGAGTCGAACATTGAGCAGAGAGCGCAGCGCGCAGACACACACACACATACACACACACACACACACACACACACACACGGAACGGAGAGTGCGGCGGCGCACACGGAGGCGGAGTGGAAAAGCTTTTTTTCGCCCTGCAGTCGATTTCATTGGTTTAGGTTACAGTGACGACGGGTAAAACTAAAACCAGACGGGCTCTGGTAAAACTTTAGAATCAGCTGCAGGGCGGGATTTGCGCTGAACGCGAAGGCTTCCGCCACTTAATATGTTTGTGTGGAAACACGAAAATGTACCTATGTTCCGCACACAAAATATTGCATTCAGTCATTCGGTACACACGTGCACCGAACCGAAAGCCCTGTACCGAAACGGTCCGGTACGAATACACGTACCGTTACACCCCTATTATTAGCTCATGCTAACTAATGTAAAGTGTTACCAACATAAAATTGCACAAACATGCATTGCTTCAAATGTCTATAAATCTAGATATTAGGCTTTATTAAAAGTAGTACTCGCATTTAATGTGAAAGCCAGGTAGCAATACAATAAGTATGATGTTGATAAAACAACTAATTTACATATTAAACACTCGTCTAAGTTGGTATTGTGGCTTTATATAGCTATGGTCAGACACTTGCACATGTCATTATAATATTAACATTTTATGAAAATCAAGCTCAAAGTGAGTTACCAGCGAATGACAGATATAGTTCATCTCACGTGCATCGCATTACGTTTTCCTCAGCGTAGAGGAGATAAAGTTTAATATGGCCGCTCAGTTTTCTTGTTGTTGTTAATCTCATGATACGAATGATGAAGCGCTAAGCACAAGATATTTAAAACACTATATTTGCTTTCAGACTAGACGGCAAAGACTAAGACTATTCTCCGCTCTTCAAATGCAAAAAGCGATAGCATTTATGTACAGTGTGTCTTGAGTAAATAAAACGCTGTACTTACGCAAACATCAGTTATTTATTTTCCTTGCATTGCAAACAAGCAGAGATCACAGTTTAAATAGAGCCGGGGTTATGAAGTTTGACTGACAGTTTGAGGAGCCAATGGGTTAGTCAGAACCTCTTTTAAATGCTTTTTATTGGTTAAATAGGTAACACTTTACAATAAGGTTCATTAGTTAACATTAATGTATTTACTAACAATGAGCAAAGCATTTGTTACAGTATTTATTAATCTTTATTAATGTTAATTAATAAAAATGGGTGGGGGCGTGGTTTGGGGAGGCATGGCTAAGGGTGGGGGCGTGGTTGATGGGTAGGGTGTGGTTTGGGAGGCGTGGCTAAGGGTGGGGGTGTGGTTTGGGGAGGTGTGGCTAAGGTTGGTGCGTGGTTGATGGGTGGGGTGTGGTTGATGGGTGGGGCGTGGTTTGGGGAGGCGTGGCGTGGCTAAGGGTGGGGGCGTGGTTTGGGGAGGCATGGCTAAGGGTGGGGGCGTGGTTTGGGGAGGCGTGGCTAAGGGTGGGGGCGTGGTTTGGGGAGGCGTGGCTAAGGGTGGGGGCGTGGTTGAGGGGTGAATGCATCAAAAAATACTTGACAAATGCATTCACAACCTTGCAACTATGTTATTGTACTTTAATACATAAAGAATTAATTCCTTTCCATTCAACGTTTGGCCCGCAACAATAGAATAATATATTTAAAAAAAAATAGTTTAGCTTTTTAACACCTTTTACATGACACTATTTCTTTTCATGGCCATAGGTTAAAATAAAATAAAAAATCTACTACACTATTTCAGTAAAAAACAATTTCAATCCTCCTGATGTTCTCTTGTAGCCTTTACTTTCCTTTCCTTAAGTTGGCTTCTAGGTCGCTAGCACCTTTTTTTTTAGGCTGTTAGCTACTTGCATCTTATCTCACACTTGACCGTAAACTGAAGCGTCGAGTCACACTGCTAAAATTCTGTGAACGTAAAGTCCGCCTACTTTGATTTGATTGGTCATTTAAAATATTCTGACATTGACGAGCAGTGAGAGACCAATGAGGCTGAGATGAACACACACACACACACACACACACACACACACACACACAGACCTCTGTTTTCTGACGTGCTCTCTGCTTGCCGCTGCGGATTGAGGAACGCGCTGATTATAACAAGACAGGGCGAAGCTGAAGCTGGTTTCATATGTTTTGTGTGCAAAGGCAAGCACCAGTCAATTTAAAGTACACGCTTAATGGTCCCAAGAAAAACAGTGAAAACCGGACATTTTCATGAATTTATCCCCCCCCACCCCACACACACACACTCTACTGTTTGAGCTCCAGGAACGCCTTTGAGCAGGATTGTATCCTCGGGCTCATTTCTCTTGTGTGTCATATGACAGATGTTTGTTTTTCCCATTGCTAGCACAGTGCCAGTGTGTTCTGTCATTGATTCATGGGAAACACTTTCACTGTGCTCTCAGAATCTCAGAATCACAGGTTTTGCACTTCACAAAGTTCCCTCTGTCCACAGGATGATTACCGCGTCTGCATGGACTATAAGATCATCCAGAGAGACTCGGCTCCCATCTGCCCCGTGGACGCATCCGGTGTGTTCACCGCAGAGGTCACACACTTCGCTGGTCAGTACGTGAAGGTACGGATGCTGTCCGCATTTACACTGCAGGTCCTGATGCCCAATTCCACTTCTTTGACTATATCTGATCTTTTTTCACGACCGTGCTTACATCTTCTTTTAAAAGTGTATCTGATATCTGATATCTTTTATAATAATGATATCTATCATTTACACTACACTTGGTGAAACAAACAAAAAATAACATTATGATATTAAGAGTTTAATTTATAGACATGGAATTCATAGAAGCATTTTAATGCAATAGTTTCATCCTTATATCAAAATCAATATAGTAGAAATTCTTCAAGACAGTGATTATGTTCAGAGATCCGCTGTAAAACGGTCATGTGGTAGAGCTTTTGTTAAGCATGTCAGAGGTTCTGGGTTCGAATCTGCCCTCATTTAGGTTATTTTTACCTCATTAAAACCAAATGTGTTCATCAGAGATTGTATATCAAGAGCAGGGACATGTTTGTGTGCATTTTATTTTGTGATTTCACTGGAACGAATAGAGAGTCTCCGCAACTCGTCGAGCATTCTATGATTTCAAACGCGACACATTCCAGTGCCAGATTTAACACAAACCAACGAAATTAATACTCCGCTGGTCAACTAGAGATGTTTAATTTGTTAAAGATTTATCTGTTCTGCGAAATGTTTCAAAAAGTCACTTTGACAGTGGAATGTCTGATCTGTCCGCTTACATGGCAGGCGCACTGACAGGGTTCCCTGTATAATATACAGCTTTAGTTGAGGGAGATGTTTTCTTTGAGAAAACTTTACATGTATTGAACCTAATTTAGATCCAAATGAATCAAATCGAATTGCAAGCTTGTAAATCAAAATTGAACAGTGACATTTGTGTCAATACCCAGCCCTTTAGTTAACTGTTCGTCTCTGAGTTACTCGGCGTTACTGAATGAACCTGCATTTGTGAACAAATTGGTTGAGTGAATAATTTAATGATCCATTCATAAAGAGAGTCACTTGCTTAGTTTCTAAATGAATCTGCATTTTTGAACAAATTGGTTAAAGGTGCTGTATGTAACTTTTTTTATAAAATGAATCCTTTTTTTATTGCCTGTCTGTGAAGGGGTTGTAATCACACATTACAATGATCCACTTTTCGTGTTTTGCTATTACCTCTGAAGGCCAGTATTCCTATTTTTATGTGAAGTCTCCGGGTCGGATTTTCTGCGAAATCCACCGGATGTGACGTGCATGCGCGCTCCCGAGCCTCTCTCCTTTTTATATACAGTCTATGCGACGGCACTGCAGCTAACGACATGGAGTCTGATAACACCAAAAAGCGACCTGACTCCAGCACAACACAGACTCCAACACAAACTCCAAAAAAAAAAAAAAAATGTATCTGCTGAAGCTCGTCAGGCCAAACGTCAATCGGATCGACTCAGGACGAAAACACGGATCAACATTGGCAGAGCGTTTGAATTATGGAGAGACCTCCGCTTTGTTTTAGGTAGCCTATAAAAACAGACCCTGAGTTGGCTTTTTTTCTGATAAATTACAAGTTTTCAGATATGCTGAAATAAATAATAGTAAACTGTAATGAAATAGCAAGGTAAAATACAACATACATGAGACATGAAATGAATACAAAAGACTGTTCCATGATAACAAAAAGTAGGTGCTTTAGGATGTAACTTTTATTTTATGTACTAGGTCTACTGTCTAACGTCACTCATCCCACTACGATCATATTGTTTATAATACACATTTCCAGACACGTTCAGTAGGCCTACAGTAATATTACTTCCTACTGTCTTATTGTTACACTGAAATTGTTCAGTCTAGTTGACTAACCGTTTTCGTTATCATTCATTGACCTATGTTGACATTGCTAATTGTGAAAGATACACGAATAGTTAGTGAAATGCCTTATGCTAGATAACACCACATGTCGGCAAAATACAGTCAATGTAACGTTATCATGGTGCGAGCATGGAGCATTAGTTATACGTCAAGCTGATAAAAGTAGCCTATTATGGTAATGTTGCAGTGGGAGTTTACATGAGTTTCCAGCATGTTGTGTGATGCTTTCTCCGTTGTGTTGAAAGTCTCAGTGTGGCCGGTAGTGAGTGCGGCGCGCGCTCTTGAGTTTGAGCACCCGCACGAGCACGAGCGCTGTTGTTGCAATCTGAAACATCACCGCTAGAGGCCGCTGGATCCTACATACAGCACCTTTAAGTGTATGATTCAGTGATCCATTCATAAAGAGTCATTTGCTTAGTTTCTAAATTAATCTGTATTTTGAACAAATTGGTTAAGTGTATGATTCAGTGATCCATTCATAAAGAGTCATTTGCTTAGTTTCTAAATTAATCTGTATTTTGAACAATTTGTTTGAGTGAATGATTTGGTGATCCATTCATAAAGAGAGTCACTTGCTTAGTTTCTAAATGAATCTGTATTTTGAACAAATTGGTTGAGTGAATGATTCAATGATCCATTCATAAAGAGAGTCACTTGCTTAGTTTCTAAATGAATCAGCATTTTTAAACAAATTGGTTAAGTGTATGATTCAGTGATCCATTCATAAAGAGTCATTTGCTTAGTTTCTAAATGAATCTGTATTTTGAACAAATTGGTTAAGTGTATGATTCAGTGATCCATTCATAAAGAGAGTCACTTGCTTAGTTTCTAAATGAATCTGTATTTTGAACAAATTGGTTGAGTGAATGATTTGGTGATCCATTCATAAATAGTCACTTGCTTAGTTTCTAAATGAATCTGTATTTTGAACAATTTGGTTGAGTGAATAATTCAATGATCCATTCATAAAGAGAGTCACTTGCTTAGTTTCTAAATGAATCAGCAGTTTTGAACATATGGAAGGCAGTGCAGTAGTTCAGCCAGTCACATTCAGATCAGACTTCATTCTGGTATACAACGCTCACTTTTCATAATCCAATCAACAACTCTGTTTCTTGGTCAATAGCCATTTCGCATAGAAATGCATCAGTCATATAAAATGGTAAAGTGTGTTGCAGTGGAACTGGTCTCTGGCAGTGAAGTGTTCATCTGAGGAGACTTGAGCAGTCCAGCACTCACAGGAGCAGTTCAGCTCCACACTCTTTAAGGAAACTCCTAGTCTCCAGCGTGACGTTCAGCGGGTGTGTAGGTGTGATTGGGTGACAGAGGGACTATGATGTCAGCAGTTTAGCCCAGCGCCAGGCGACTGACAGAGAAACTGAGCTCTGTTTCCCAAGAATAACTTTCCTCATAGTTCTGCTCTGTCATTTTGTATTTCGGCACTCATAGTCGGTTTCTCTTGCCTCATTACCATGCTCACACATCCCAGCTGTGTCTTTGAATTAGAGCCGATAGAGACGCGCTCCCTGACAGTTTGGGAATATTGAATCAGAGTGCAAATTACTGCAGGGTTTGCTAATTTACACTTTTTAGGGTCTGAAACCTTATGTAGGTTATGCAAAACAATAGTTCACCCAGAAATAACGATGCATGTTCTGTTATCTTTTATTCCCTCATGCCATCCCAAACTAAGGTGCTGTCAACAGGGCTGAAATACAAAATTTATTTTTCTTCAGATTTTAAAAATTCACATTTTAAAAGTTAGAGGAAAATATCAGTGAACAGCACAATAGGATACATATCAACAAATACATATAAAGTAAAGTGTTGTTGTTTTATTAAAGTCCCCCTGTGGTGAAAATCCAGCTTTTAATGTTGTTTATGTGTCTATGTGATGTTTTTAATATGCTTTAAGACAAACCATGTGTAAATTCATAAGTCGACAGCATTGCTGAGTATTTTCTCCTTAAAACTGCAGTGAACCAAAGACAGCCTCAAAAACACGCTTTGAAATCGCTGGTGTTTCTGACGTCACAAACTACCTTGTAACCAATCAGATCAACGTGTGATCGTCAACCAGTGGATCTCTGAGCTGAGTGAGTGAGTGGAGGCGGGGCTCATTTGCATATTCATAGAACCGTGCATACTAAATGAAATGAGGCAAGGGTGTCGAGTTACATTCAAGATATTTTAAGGCATGAAAAAATTTTTTCACGGAAAAAAAAATTAAATATGTAATTTTGGTGATCAAAGATGAGTTTTAAGAGAGTAAATTAATGACTACAGGGGGACTTTAAATGAAATATCTCAGGATTTGTGCTTCTAATGTGTTTAAAAATTGTCATGGGAATTCAACGTGAATCCTTCATTGAATCTGCCAGTTGGATGAAGACCGTTCCTGGCGATGGTAAATGAGTTGTGAGTCTTGTAAACACTGGTGTGGTTTCATGTAAGACCTCACAGGTTAAAGTTTTCTCCAGGAGGAATTCAGGTACCCTTCAAAAAGCCTCACAGGTTAAGAAAAGGTTCTTATAATTGATTATGCATGAGACAGGAAGCCAATTCAGCCACAAGGACACACTGGACATGTTTCCATTAAAGTGAATTAATATGACTTTTGTTGAAAGGCAGTCATTGAAACGTGCAGGAGATTCATGCATTTGTACAGCTGGCGTCGAGCCCTGCTGCAGATAAAGCCATAAAGCGAGGCCTGTATCTGCCGCCAGAGAAATCTTTATTCTTTAATTGTCACACTTTGTCTGGTTTTATCCACTGCATGCTTCAAGACTTTGTTCTGTCTGTCCTCAATGCTTTCAGGATGCAGACAAAAACATCATCAAGTGGCTGAAGGAGAACGGGCGTCTGGTGAACGCCAGCTCTGTCAAGCACAACTACCCTTTCTGCTGGAGGTTTGTGATTTCATTTACTCTGCTCACATTTAACATTATTCAACACATTTTCGCAGGTGAAATCCAGTTATTTCCATTGAAATTGAGCAGTTTGTCTAAGAGCCAAGAATATTCATCATATACACTAAACCTGGCATTGTATATTTTGAATATCATTGGCTCTTTGACAAATTGTTTTTGCTCCTATTTTGTAAGTCACTTTGAATAAAAACGTCTGTTAAATGCATAATGCATTAAAAAAAGTGCTGGGCAATGATTAATCGCATCCAAAATAAAAGTTTGTGTTTATATTTATTTAAAATAAATAAAAAAATGTGTTATTCATATATAAAATATTTATATATAAATTATATATATATATATATATATATATATATATATATATATATATATATATATATATATATATATATATATATATATATATATACATACAGTGTACACATGCAAATATTTCTTAAATATATACATGCATATGTGTGTATATATATATATATATATATATATATATATATATATGTGTACACATGCAAATATTTCTTAAATATATACATGCATATGTGTATATATATATATATATATATATATATATATATATATATACACACAAAATAATTATACACAGTAAACATGCATATATTATGTAAACACACTTTTATTTTGGATGCAATTAATTGTGATTAATCCTTGCCCAACACTAAAATAAATATATAATCACATAATAAGGGCTGTCTGTTTAATAAGTTAATGTGAGTCATTATTATTGTTTAGCAGGGCTGATGAACCAATAGTGATCTTAAATTCCAAGATTTCAGTTGGTTTCAGTTTATGAATGGACAAAGCTTCACTAAACATAATTTGCCTGCCAATAATCACCATAAGCTTTGAGCTTTGATACTTTTGATATTTTTGGCAAGTCTCAGCTTTCAAATTCTGTCAGTTTTATAATGAAATTCAAGCAATAAACATCAGTGAACATCAGGAGGAATGTTCAAAGATACAGGACAACTTAGTGAAATCAATCATGTCTCATGTAATCGATCAATCAGTGTTTCAACTGCAGAAAGACGTCAATAAAACAGACTCAGAAAAGCCATTCAGTGACTAACTCCATAGTTAGCTAGAATAATAACTCGAGAGGAGCATTTTGATAAATATATGCACTATATTATATAATCGTTAGATTATTTCTTATCCTGTTCTTCAATATTTAATGTATGTTTGAATAAATCGGTCATGAAAATAGCTGCCATTTATTAAGTTATTATAACGTTATTATCCAAAATTCCTTAAATGTTTGTATACAATAGTAATGAACCGACCGACAGGGTTTCCCTGTATAGTTTACATCATTTAGGAGAGATTTTTACCTTGAGAAAATTTGCAATGTAAATTAATCAATACTGAATCGGATTTGAATTAAATTGAATCAAAAATACCCAGCCCTATTGAAAAATAAAAAATAGATCTAGGTTCTGCTGACCTAATAAATCACTTAGCATAAATCCAGAGAACTTGACTATTGTCAAAGTTTTTTTTCCCCTCATCACCCAACCTGTGGCACCTCACAGTTCTGTGAGCTCTGGACGGGGTAAAGCTAAATCGATAGCGTGGTCTATAGAGAGCATTAGCATATGGTGCTCAATACTGACCCTGCTTCTTCAGCACTTCACATGACCGTGAGTCTGCCGGCAGAGGTCACAGCCTCATTAACCCCGCTCAAGAAAGGGAAAGTCATGCAACGCTTACGCCATCAATAAATCACTCTCATATTGACTCTTATGAGCTCTGCCCATCCTGTCACCGTATGGGTATTGAAGGGGTTTGTCCGTGTAAATGCGCAGCAGATATTGACGCTCGATCAGGAGGGATTCAGAATGCTAATGCTTTGTCTCACAGAGGTCAAACATGTTTCTCATCTGTTATCTTTAGCCCCTTTCACACATACAGTCTTTACTGGTAAATTACCAGTAACAGATCAAGTGTGAACAGGACCTTTTCAAATATACCGGTAAACTGGTTCCTGCAATTTTCTGCAAAAGGGAAGTTGTAACATTACCAGTAAATTACCGGTGTATGTGAATGCAGAATGAAGATTACTGGTATTTTGCATGTACGAGGTCAGAATGCCCAAGAAGTGATTTGGGCCAATCAGAAGCCGTTGAAAGAGCGACGGCCCTGGGCCATTCATAAAATTGAATATGAATATGAATGAATAATGGTCTGTTACGAAATTTTACGGTAATTTACCGGGATTGCTGTGTGAAAGGGGCTATAGACTGCTGTCAGAAAAACAACATAGCATGAAATCAGCAGGGAACAGAGTTTCACTTTTAGCTCTTCATTCCGTAAAAAGGTCAACCAACAAAAGATACTTTCATCTGGTCTTGGTTAGCTGGTTAACGTAATACAACCTCTAACTCGAGGAAAACGCGAAATAGTTGATTAAAAACTGTTGATTGATCATTGCATTAATGGCCAGAATAGTAAAATACCATTCTAGAAACTGTAAAACAAATCATTTTTCTAAATAATTGTTAGGTACAAGTAGAAAGTAGGGATGCATCACTGATATCTCAAATTGTTTTTGTCACTTTTTAAATCGTTCGGCTAGCGGTCAGACATGACTAATCCAAATTCAGTACTGTGTGCTAATCATAGTCATTCCTGCTCAGGTCCCAAAATAGACACCAATGCCCTTTTAGTTATTAAATTAAGGACTGTGTACATTATTCCCCTTAGCATTGAATAATTGACATAGTGATTCATTATTTATATGATATGTAATATATGGTATTTTGTATTTTGGAACATACTCAAAGCAAAATCAATTTATTATTCTATAATTATGATAAAAACATATTTTGAATAGTTTAACTTTTAAAATGATTAATCGCATAGAGGTTTCTTCATTATCAGTGAAACACAGAATGTTTATGGAGAAAAATGACTGGAAAACTTTACTTCAAGAGCACTGCTCTGTAGGTTTCCCAAACAATTTTACAATGCCCGTCTGCCATTGTTTGCAAGTCCTGCCATATGAAGCTGGCACATTTATTGCATCTTTAATTATAAAAAACTTTATTTTGCAGGTCGGACACGCCGCTGATCTATAAAGCAGTGCCCAGCTGGTTTGTGAGGGTGGAACACATGGTGGAGAAACTTCTGGACAACAACAGCAAATGCTACTGGTACAGTGAATCTGGCATCTATAGACCAGTTTGTGACCCACATGTATAATACATGATTGGACAAACTCTCTTTAAAGTTCATTGAAGTTCAATTGTTGTTTCCTCATACTTTTTAATAGTATTCAGTCTCTTGATGACGTGTGATATGATGCTTTGCGAGAACTGCATAGCAAGTGCTTATCTTTTTCTGAGATGCAGTTTCAAACTTATTTGAGTTAGTTTTGTGTGACTCATTGTTAAATTCCTTGAAGCATTTTTTTTCCCATTTTCTAAAAAAAAGAAGGTACCTTTTCAAACTCATCCTTTGATCTCATTGAATTTGTCCAGGTTCCCTCTACAGTCCATCATGGCAAAAAGCTTTTCAAAGAGCTTTTGTCCGTCAGATCTTTTGTCAGAAAGGATTCACGTTGACTAATTAGCCTGTATCTCCTGAATGCAAAGTTCAGTCTGCATGAAACTTGGTACACTTTCAAAACAGGATGTTTTGAGGATATGCACCAATTTTCATCCAATTCTGCCTATAGTTGGCACTGGGACTGAAATATATTCAAACTCAGCAACTGTTTGGTGAAGATAATGGAAATTTGCCACATGCACATGACAGCTGTGTTCTGCTGCGGTCATTCACTCTTATTTTACACTGTTTCTCGGACCCTGGTAATTGCCACTCGCAACTATATTTGAAAGTAAAAATGTCATCTTTAATGCATGCGCATAATCTACAGCCTCCTGCGTGAAACAATAACTAGAGCTGCTCAGTGCTCTACAGAGACGCTGTGGTGTAACTGATGTTTGGGCCAAAGCTCAGGTGTTTGGCAGTATATGTGTGTATCAGAGCCGACCTGCTGTAATGTGACTATCACACCACTCCTGAGTCTCTGTGCTGCAGATGAAATGCAGAAAAGGCCATAATGGCAGAAGATTTCAGCAAGGTGTTTTGTGTTTATGTGGTTTTATGCGCACACAGCATAATAAAATCACATTATTCTGCATGATTTAGATGGTTGAACTGTTCTGTGTCCAGATCTGAGAGTTGTGATGGGTCGGGGCGATGCTGTATGTCAGGGACTCTCTCTCTCTCTCTCTCTTTTTTTAAATACTTATATAAACAAGAAATAACAAGAAAAATAATTAAGACAAAAAAAATTTTGTACTAAAAAAACACCTTTGTCTATTTGTACCTATTCAGACATGTTAAAATGTCTCTTAACATGTTGGTATAAAAAAGTATGTTTAATGAAATAATGGGTGAAATATTCAACAAATAGTTCAACATTCTCTCTCTCTCTCTCTCTCTCTCTCTCTCTCTCTCTCTCTCTCTCTCTCTCTTTCTCTTTCTGTAGATTGTGTAATTGTACTTTTCAGTTTAATGTTGTTGTCTTATGTTTAAGATTGTGGAAAAAGCACATCTTTATTAGAGCTGAAACAGCATGAGGGTAACAGAAGAATGACACAATTTTCATTTTAGTGAACTATTTGTTGAATATTTCACCCATTATTTCATTAAACATACTTTTTTTTTGCATCAGTCCCAAGAAGCCGTACAGACTGAAGTTCGTTAGCACACATGTCCTGATTTGACCGCAGTTGCAGCATGTTAACAGTCTAACGCACATTTCTTCTGTTGGCTTATTAACGAGTCCTGCACATCCAGCCCATCACAGTGTCCTTAAATTCTACATTTAGTTCTTAGATGAGAGAGCATAGGAGAAGAGAAAAATCATTAAATTGATAAATTGGGTGTTGAGATGGAGCTTAAATAGAAATGCCTCTTCCCGATGAGAATTGATGAATTCAGTGGTGTCCTGATGAAAGCTTTCTCTCTGTGCCGTGTCTTGAAGAAGGGCAGCAGGACGATGCCCAGGAGGACATTTAACCTTCCTTTACTAAGGGATGGATTATTTTAAGTTGTTAGTTTTGTTTTTCTTTTCCAAGAAGAAAGAGGATAATGATAATCAGTGAGCACTAAACCTTTACACAGAAATTAGTTTCGTGTATTTTTCTGAATACGGCCCAATGCTTAAAAGCTTTAATGTAGTCAATCATAAAAGACTCACTAACAGACCTGCAAGGTTTTTTATGGATGCTTTTAAATCCTACTTGTTAAAATAGACATTTTGTTGCTGTAGGTAATCAATCCTCAAAACAAATGGCTTGTGGAGTCCCACAGGGTTCGGTTTTAGGACCGCTGTTGTTGTTGTTGTTTTATGTTACCTTAACAATGATAATTTGTATAGCTATGCAGATAAAGCACATCTATGTGCTCTGTCTGTAGATCAGAACTACTTGTATGCTGGGCAACTTGCATTAAAGCCATAACAAATGTAAATACGAGTCTAAACATTGAACTTACCAGGCTGTAGTTTTAAGCATGAACTGCAAGACTGTCTTCGAGCACCAGATTACAGTACGTCATTTCTGAGACATTCATCAACCCGACAGTAGGTGAAAAGCATCGACCAACGCCAACACGTGGTGTAACACAGTGTTTCGACAAAACCCGACAAAGTGTCTGTTGCAGTTGTTTATAGCTTATAACGCAAAAGAGAACTTAATTTGGTTTTTGTGCTCTTAACACTGAATGTTGCTGTGAAAGGACTTTTTTTGGGACGTTTCTACATCGGCCTATGTGAAGTTAATGGCGGTGTCTTTCTCTCTTTGTTTCCAGGGTACCTGAGTTTGTCAAAGAGAAGCGTTTTGGAAACTGGCTGAGAGATGCACGAGACTGGGCCATCTCTCGAAACCGTTACTGGGGAACGCCCATCCCTCTGTGGGTCAGTGATGACTATGAAGAGGTCAGTGCTGGATCCATGAGCACCTTAAAAAGCTTCATTTTTCAGACTTCGAGTGATATTTCATGCCTTGATAATGCATTTGCTCAAATGGCAGCTGTAAATTCTAAATGTTTAATGCAAGAAAATGACAGTAAAAATCTAGTTAAAACTAATCAAGGCATGTTTTCCACACTGTTTTTCAATTGACACAAGGCAGGGTTATTATTGTTAACTAAAACAAACTAATAAAATCATTTCTGTTATTTGAAGTATTATAATAAATAAAAAATTATTTGTTGAAAAACCTAATCTAAACAGAAATTTGAAATGTTGCTTGGACAATAAACTGAAATAAGTTTGTTGAAGCAGTAAAATTATTAACTGGAAATAAATAAACTAAAACTGAAAAAAAAATAAATTAAACACACACATAGTAATAAACCGCAGTATTGACAGATGTTTTTATTAAACAATTTAATTTATGTGAACATTTGAATGATCATGGAAATGAAGCACAAGGATTGTGAATCTTGTCTTTCAAAAAGCAAATTAAAAGCACAGAATATCTTGATTTGTAAGAAAGAGTTGAACAAGACCATCTTTATAGTCACAATATCACTTACGGTAATTTGATATCAAGAGCAAAATCGTTGTGAATATTCCTCCAGTGCTAATTCCCGTTAGCTGTGTTTGGTAAAGCTGTAAAGTTTGAGACTAGCGTACGCTGTTGATTAGCCATCAACTGTTTGCCTCCTTCATTTGAGTCTTCTTAGAAGCATGATCGTCTTAAGCATTGGTAATGGTCTTTAAGTGCTCTGATTAGCGTGTTTTTCTTAAAAGCTCAACTTGTGGAAAGTCAGAATAAGGTTGTTGGCGTCTCTGCCTGCTGAAACGAGCTATTTGAAAAGAAGGACAGCGACCTGCTTCCTGAAAATAGCATAATGAGTTGTTTCCGCGAGCGAGTCTCTGGAGTGCCACGGACTCCCCGAACGCATCGGATCGGGCCAGAAAAGCTCCGCTCTCTTGCTCTCCGCGAGGCCGTATCTGGGCCACACTACTGAGACCAGCGGAAACCGGGACAGCGGTCCGACATCGGCACTCACTTTCAGTAACACACTTTATGGTAAACTTCACTGCCCACCTGGTGAAAATCAAGGTTGTCCTGGTTTTTGACTGGTGTTAAAGGTACAATATGTAGGAATTTTCTATCAAAATATCCAAAAACCACTTGCACAGTGTTATATATTTCTTTCAACTGTGTACTTGCATTATCTAAATGTTTCCAAGAATTTGTAAATCCAGAGAAATTCACAATTTTTAATAGTGCCCGACTGCCCGTCCCTGTTCACTTGTCGCCTGTCAATGACGTAATATCCGCGTTATCCCTGGTTTCCGCTCGTACTGCCATAGTAACCATGGCGACAGATGTGGACAACTGCGTTACGTCTGGCAGCACGCTGTTTACATTTTTTGATTGACAGCACTAAATAATAATATATGCACGGTGTTTAGGTGGTGTGTGTGGGATCCATGGCTGAGCTGGAGGAACTGACAGGAATTAAAGTGTCTGATCTTCACAGGGAGAGGTGAGACTCTAATGATTCAGACACCAGATATCATTTTTTATATTTCTTTACTAGTGTGTGCAGGACACTATAGTTCATTTATGTAAGTGAGGAGAGCAAAATACAGTAAACTGTGACATATTATACCCAAATATTCTTCATACAGCGACTACCAGTAAAACTTTGGGACCAGAAATGATTCAGACACTTTGAGCTGATCATGTTTTGCTGAAGTGTGTTTTCTTTAATTGCTAATGCTCTTTTTACACACAGACTGAACAAAATGAAGCATTGCTTGGTGATTGGTTGAGCTAAACTGGTATTATCTAATTGTGTAGTTAAATTTAACAGCTGACAGATATTCAACATAATTCATGTGTGAGACAGTCTAACAGAAGGACGGACAAAACCAGTCAAATATCAACTGAGTTCATAACTCTGAGTTCTGCCAATATTTTATTATCATTTTCTAAACTATAGTGAATAAACTGTGATAATGTGAGAAATGTTGAAGGTGTCTGAATAAATGTTGGTTTGACTGTACCTGTGTAGATCGGCCAGGTGTTGATGTGTGTGTGTGTGTGTGTGTGTGTGTGTGTGGCAGCATTGACACTCTGACCATCCCGTCCCGCTGTGGGAAGGGTCAACTGAAGAGGGTCCCGGAGGTGTTCGACTGCTGGTTCGAGAGTGGCAGTATGCCCTACGCACAGGTACACTACCCGTTTGAGAACAGGCGGGAGTTTGAGGACGCCTTCCCTGCCGACTTCATCGCTGAGGGCATCGACCAGACCAGAGGATGGTGAGGAAACATCACCGCAACTGATGATCCACTGTAGGCTAGGCTGACGAACACGTGCAGTTTATCCAATACACACAAAATAGACCAGGACTGACAAGTGAATCAATCAAAACTAGCTTTATCTGGACAATAACTTTATTCTAGATCTGCTGTAAAGCCAAACAATCTCTGTTACTGTAATTTCCTATTATCACTGTAAAGCTGCTCTGAAACAGTCTATATTGTTAAAAGCGCTGTATAAGTGAAGGGGACTTGACCTGACTTGAGCATGTAACGTACCAAACAAGGGCTTATGGGATCATGTGACAAAAGCAACCAATGAACAGACAGAACCAATGAGAACATGACACATGTACAGACCACATGACATGAACAGATGCACCAATAAACATGATCTTTCAAATAAAAGACATGAAAACATGAATGTGACATGACAGTCACTTGAGTAATCTGTCCAAAACATGCCGAGTCGTTTATTTGATGGCTGATATCTTATGAATCAGAATGGCTGATAACAAAGCCAATATGGAGAATATAGTGTTGTTTTAGTTTTTGTATTGCTTTGGTAATATTTTGAATTTGCTTTTATTTTATATTCTATGTTAATACTATTTACATTTTTAGTAATTGTATGTGCTTTTATAAATATATTTCTTGACTATTTCTTGAATATAAATAATACAAATATTATTTTTTGACTAATATTTATATTTGATTAAGTTAAGTGTTTTAATAGTTTTAGTTAGCGATAATAACCCTAACACACACACACACACACACACACACACACACACACACACACACACACACACACTCACAGAAAGCAAAAAGTGTTTAATAATGGTACTGTTTAAGAGTGATCTGAACGAATTTTCTGAACGATACAGGGTTGATTTTCCTGATTATGATGCGCTTGCTCTGTTTGTCGGTGGAACATGTTTCAGGAGCCGTTTAAACTGAATCTGAGCACAAGCTGAGCATCGCTTTCAGTGCCGTAACCGGTGTAGATGAAGTTCAGCTCGTAATGCCTGTGTTTCTGTCGGCTGCAGGTTCTACACGTTACTCGTGCTCTCGACGGCTCTGTTCGGGAAACCACCGTTCAAGAACGTGATCGTCAACGGCCTGGTTCTTGCGAGGTAACACACACACACACACACACACACACACACACACACACACACACACACACACACACACACACACACACACACAGCCTGTGGGCTCCGTCCTCAGGCAGAAATACAGTACTAGTTCAGAATGACCCACTGAGCTGGAAACACTCTCTGTGTGCGTGTGCGTGTGTGTGTGTGTGTGTGTGTGTTCTGCAGTGATGGACAGAAGATGAGCAAGCGTAAGAAGAATTACCCCGACCCGGGTCTGATTGTGCAGAACTACGGCGCCGACGCGCTCCGGTGAGCAAAACACATTTGATGCTAATTATCATCTTTTAGTTTTGCCTTTTCCCAGTTTCTACGAATATGAATCTGTGAACCACTTAAACTCCCCCTGAAGCACAGCTGAGACGTGACCATATGGGTGATTAATAAAAACATACTTATATCCATCCAAATGGGACAGTGCAAACTAAACACTGTCACGTATGATGTGATGATGCCTTTTAAATCTGTTGATTTTAGATTTTGTCTATTGTGTGCTTGGAATGTGTGATATTGAATATTTACAGTATATTTTATATCATTTTGATGTTGATTTAGATTTAATCATTCAAAAGATTGAATCATTTTCACACTCTCACTCACTCACTCACTCTCGCACTCGCACACTCTCGCACTCGCACACTCACATACATTCTCACACTCACATACATTCTCACACTCACAGACACACACCCACTCACTCTTGCACTCGCGCGCACACTCACATGCGCACACTCACTCACTCACTCACTCACTCACTCACCACACACACACACACCTCACTCACACACACACCTCACTCACACACACACCTCACTCACACACACACTCACTCACCTCACACACACACTCACACACCTCACACACACACTCACTCACTCACCTCACACACACTCACTCACTCACTCACTCACCTCACATGCACACACTCACTCACTCACTCACTCACTCACTCACTCACTCACTCACTCACTCACTCACTCACTCACTCACTCACTCACTCACTCACTCACTCACCTCACATGCACACACACACTCACTCACTCACTCACTCACTCACTCACTCACTCACTCACTCACTCACTCACTCACCTCACATGCACACACACACATACTCACTCACTCACTCACTCACTCACTCACCTCACACACACTCACTCACTCACTCACTTCACATGCACACACACACACTCCCTCACTCACTCACTCACTCACTCACTCACTCACTCACTCACTCACTCACTCACTCACCTCACATGCACACACTCACACACACACACACACACACACACTCACTCACTCACTCACTCACTCACTCACTCACATAAACAGTCGCGCACACTCACACGTGCACAATCACTCTCACACACACATGCACTTATAGCGAATACAAAAATCTGAATGGCAGTTTAAAACATTGAAATACTGTAAATCTTATTACCGTACATCGGCACGTCTACTTACAGCCAATGAAATGCATGAAGATTGATTGTTCAAGGACACGTCAAACTCTGTTGATCACATTCTGCTGTAGTTATTGATCATAATCAACCAGAGCACCAATACTTTATCCACGCATGCTTGAGTACAGCAGGACGATGAGTCAGAGAAAAATGGCCGCATACACAGTGATAAATGCAATCACACACTCTTTTCAGATGTCCGGTCAATCACAAACTCCTGACCTACATCATCATGACATCATAGAGATGAGCCTGACCTCACACTCGTGTGCATGTGTAGTTCAGGATAGGTCCTGTCTGAAGAGTTGAGTTTGTGAACACCGTTTGCAAAAGACTATGCGTGCTAACCATTACCATAGTAAACATGGTAAATACAACCGCTTGAAGAAATCAGACAAATCATAGGCTCCCACAATCGTGTATTTACTGTATCTGTCAGTACGTCTCGTCACTTTATAGCGAATTGTCTGATATTCATATTTGGCTCCGCATATGTCATCAAATAAAGCAACTCTTTTTTTTTTTTTTTTCAGGAGCTTCCATTGTTTCTCTGACTAATAAAATACCATTTTATTTCTGTGTGACTAATGTGCAATCATGACACAAATCGATTCATTATGATCAATGTATCACTTTTTATTGGTAAAACATCGATGCTTGGGTTTTAAGTAAACAACAAAAATGGCAACAAACTGCTGCATTTATCATGTTCATTATTCGCTAGTTTCCAGTGATTTTTTTTCTCTGATTAGTTTTCTGATAAAACTTCCGTTTGTTGGTGAAGTGATGGGTGTGTGTGACGTTGTTCCAGAGAGGCGTGTTTTAGTGAAGCGCTGCGTAGCTTCTGGCCCGACGACACTTGGCAGATTATTGCTGAAGTTTAAAAAAGTGAACTTGAAAAAAGTTATAAAATTCTACATTTACCGTTATGAAAAATGAACAAAAATTTTGATATGAAAAATATATTTTCTAAAACACTTTTATTCTAAAACCGTGAGAAAACCAAAGCCACGAATCTAAACTAGCTGTGTTCCAAATTTGAACTTGATATCTCAAAAAATGAGCTTTCAGCCAGGATTTGTTTGGGAAACGTTTCCAAATGGATCAAATTAATTTCCCATTAATTTCCACTGCGCTCATTGTTGACTGTTAACAATGCAATTTTTGACAATTTTTTTCAGGCCTATTAAACATTTCTTATCATATCCAGGATTTTGTGTGTGTGTGCGTTCACACAGCAAGGGCCAAAACCGTTACCAAGTTTCGCACCATTCCGATGAGGTAAAAAACCACAAAAAAATTAATTAAAAACGTAAATGCACCAGAAGAATAAAAAAGCTAGATTATCTTAATAACACTTTATAAAGACCTTACATTAATACATTATATAATGCTTAACAGACAGTTTATTAATGATTAAAATAATACATTTAAAGCCTTATTTAAAGCAGACGGGACTAGTTTAACATGGAGAGGTGGGGTAAAGTAATTATTACCAGAGCTCCTCTGTGATTTTAGTCCCGTCCGAATAGGGTGACCAGACGTCCCGAAAAATTCGGGACAGTCCCGAAATCTAAGCTGTTGTCCCGAATCCCGAATCCGGCCCTAATTGTCCCGAAAATTATACTAAAGCAAATTCTTGAGTAGTTATTGTCTGATAAAACATTAAAAACTGTCCGTGGAGGTTGAGTCGTCCTGCAGCCAGCCCCCACCGGCTGCTCATTGGCTGCAGCATCTTTTTTTTTTTGTCTTTTTTTGAAGTTCTACAAAGATACCGTAGGCGCGAATTATAATGCATTGATAAGCGAGCGCGAGTTGTCGCAGCCGCGAGTACAGTGAATGTGCAGGCAGCCAGTAAAGGAGTGATTGATTGGTCGCGGAACTGTGTGCAAAAAAAAACTTCGGCCTAATGTCTGATGTTGGGTTACACAAAGCAAATCATATACCGTACACAATTATTTAGTTTTCTTATTTAATGACCGACATTTTCGACATAATAATAATTTTGGCATAAGGTTTATTAGACTATAGCCTGAAATGTCTGATTTACGCACTGTTACAACATTTTTTTTTTTTTTTTTTTGTCATAATGACATTTGAGGTCATGAATTTAATGTTGTTTTTTTGTGGCAGGCTAAATATTAATGACAGACTGTTGATCTTTGAATAAAAATATGTTTGGTTCAGGTGTGAAAATTCATTTTATTATAGGCTACGTAGTCTAATATCATAGTAGGACTACCCCAAAACCTCCCCAAACAACACTCCCCCCCCACCCCCCCCCCCCCGGTCCGTCCCGAATTTCAGCCAATCTCATCTGGTCACCCTACGTCCGAATGTGCATCTCAGTGATCATTAAAGTAAAGATTACGGCGACTTTTACCTTCAGTAAAAAGGTCCGGAAAAAAGACCTCAGGTGATGCTAATCCCTTGCGAATAGACCCGCTGTAAATATGTACCTAAATATTTTATAATTTCCAGTTTAAAAGTAGTTTTCCACATTTTTTCAAGTATGGAGACGCTTGAAGAAGCATCAGTTGCGTTCTAGTCGCTGGGACGAGTCTGTGGCAAAACTCAAGTGTTTCACACACACCATCAGATCAGAGAGAAGATCGACAGCACTCGTTAGAGGCACGAAACATCTTTTAGCGTTAGATAAGTGCCTATTACCAACACAATCCAATCTGAAGTTAATTAATACATCATTCGACCGGACATAACTGTTTTATATATATAAATATAGGTTATATGTGTTTGCGCACGTGATATCAGGAAGCAGCGTAATACACACATGACGACAGGAGTGACGGCGGTGTGTAAATCGAGTTACTCTCCCACTTCTGCTAGTTTACTGAGATCTCTCATCCCGTGCGGATTGGCCATTAATATTACAGACGTCCTGTGGCAAAATTACACTCCATCTACCCTTGTGAAGTTAATCCCGTCCGAATAGGGCTTAAATTGTATTTAGCTTCCCCACAGACCCCTGGCGGATTGAAGATTAATTATTTTGATTGGTTTCTTATTATCTGTTCACTATTGCTCATACTTAGTTATAGGGTTACATCTCAAGGCTGGAATACACTACATGACTTTTAAAATCTGAACAGATTTTAAAAACTAGGCATCACACGCTCACCGAGGCTAGTAGCCCGGCCCGTTTAAAGCCCTTTCATGTGAACTCTCATGAGGGAAGACGCTCTTCAACCAGAGGAACCGGCCTCCTGGTGTGACATCACCTGTTTCTGTCCCTCAGACTGTACCTGATCAACTCGCCGGTGGTCCGGGCCGAGAACCTGCGCTTTAAAGAAGAGGGCGTGCGAGACGTGCTGAAGGACGTGTTCCTGCCCTGGTACAACGCCTACCGGTTCCTGGTGCAGAACCTCCAGAGACTGCAGACGGTACGGCTCTCACAGCACAGCTGTTTCCAACATTGATAATAAATACGAAGTGTTTCTTGAACACACATGCTCTTTGATGAGGCTCTCCAAGGCTTTAAGAAGCCAGTGTAATGCACTGCACCATCTTATTTATTCTAAAATAAATGTGTATATATATATATATATTAGGGGTGTAACGATACCCTCATGTCACGATTCAATACACATCACGATACATCGGCCACCATATGTTATAGTTCTCAGCCCGATAAAAGAAAATTTGTCCTATATAAAAAAAAAAAAAAAAAAAATATATATATATATATATATATATATATATATATATATATATATATATAAAGCTGATAAATAATGGATTATTTCCATCAGCTGAGACACACTGCCTGAAATATGATTGAAATAATTTCAAAAAGGAAAATACATTAAAGTGCAACACAAGTCTGTCATATAGTCTGCATAACATTATAATGAAAAGATTATAATTGTGTGTTTGGGACATGGCTTTTAACGGTGAGACTTTTGTTTTGTTTAGGCTTTCAAAAATTATATTAAAAAGTGGGTTTGGGTTTATCGTCCAATATATCGGTTATCAACTTTTAAATATAAAAAATTATCTGTTATCATATCGGTCAAAATTTTCATATCAGTGCATCCCTAAATTAAATTAATACTTTTTTTTTTTCCAAGGATGCGTTAAATTGATCAGAAGTGACAGTAAAGGCATTTATAATGTTACCAAAGATTTCTATTTCAAATAAATGCTGTTCTTATTAGCTGATTTTTTTTTTTAAATCACGATTTCCACTGAAATATTGAGCAAATCAGCATATTAGAATTTATTTCTGAAGGATCATGTGACAATGAAGTCTGGAGTAATGATGCTGAAAATGTAGCTTTGATCACAGGAATAAATTAAATGAGTAGGGGTTCAATCTTCAGCTGGCATGTCATGTGACCCGTCAGTGGCTGGCTGGCAGTCTGCCTTGGCAGGTTTCAGAAACCATTTATTTTTGGCAGTTTTTGTGTTCCTCCCTCTCTAGCTCATTTAATATGCATCTGTTGATATGATTATTTTCTTTTGTATGATTGATGTTTTGGGACCAGTTATCCCAATTAAAGCAGTCAAATAATGGGTGAGCGCCCCCTGCTGGCCTCACTAACACCTTTTCCAGCAGCAACCTGGTTTTCCCAGGAGTCTCCCATCCAGGTACTGACCAGGCTCAGCCCTGCTTAGCTTCAGTGGGCATTAGGGTTGGGCATCGAGAACCGGTTCCAACTGGAACCGGTTCCAAAATAACGATTCCATCGGAATCGTTTAGAAAATTTGTTTTCGATTCCGATCATCGGTTCCAAACGCGCAAGTTTTGGTTTCCATAGTGGCCACTGGATTTCCGGAAGTGCTTGCCGCGCCCGCGCCCGCTTGTTCTGTTGCAGCCATGCAGCCATTACGTGCTGGTAAGCGGCGCTCAAAAGCGTGGCTTTATTTCACCTTAAAAAAGCCTGGGGCGGCACAGTGCAATACATGTGACTTATTTCTTGCACGGGAGGAATAGATGCACTACAAATATGACTAAACACCGACGCCTGCATCATTCATGTGTACAGAATTAACAAGGAGTGCGCTAGTTCGACGTGCTGCGCGGTCCACTGTCTCGTTCTCCTCAGGCAACCCTGCGCGACCAACATTAGTAACGCCAGGAGTGCAAAATAATAATTATAAAACAGGTAGTTCCATTCCTTGATTCTGTTTGGTAACGTTCGTTATTTTGAATAAAAATCATCACTCATAAATTCATAATTATAAAGCAGTCATTCACATCTTCTCCGGTTTATTTGTGTTCAAATACGCAATAGCATCCGCCAGGGCTCTTATAGTCCAATGGTGCGCATATTTGGAGAAATAATGATTTATCATCACATGTTTGTAAAATATTTCATAATTTTATCTCATTTCTATTCATTATGCGATCTGAAGAGCTCAAACAGTGAACACAGCGAGCTATGTCTCTGCTCTTCCTGATTCGTGTCAGTGTGTGATCAGCGCGCTCTCATTTATGGTACCCTACAGCTGTCAATCATCTCACGTGGACCAACGCGATTTGGGGTATTTTCATATGAATAGAGAATGTTTATAGCGTGCTAAGCAAGGTAGCTATTAGATGCATATAAAATGCCTAATATAACATATTTTAACATATTTTTTTAAAGCTTAAAACCATTTTAAGCTGCGACCGGAAAATGATACAAATTCTCAATGGTGTTTTAAAGCAAGCTTTAATGCATTGAGTTAGTTTATACATATCCAGAGATTCCAGACCAGGGTGCAAGTTCTGCATATATAAATATTTTTTGGTCTGGTGCAGAGGCATTCCTAATTTACTCATTATTGAATCAAAATAAAATTTCCTCTGTGAAATGAGCACGTTACAGATTTTGACTCCACCCCTCAAAGAATCGGAATCGAGAATCGAAAAGAACCGAAATCGAAAGGAAGAATCGGAATCGGAATCAGAATCGTTCAAATCAAAACGATGCCCAACCCTAGTGGGCATTCTGGGCAACCAGTCTTGGGCTACAGGGTGATCTGGCTGCTGTCGAATGGCCATGCTGGACCCTCAATCCAGTCAGCCGCGGTTGAATTGCGAGTCTAACGCGTTATCTGTCCCTCTCGCTGCAAGGAAATACATTGTTTTCTTTTTATGAATGTAATCTCTAGGGGTGGGAATCTTTTACCATCTCACGATTCAATTCGATTCCGATTCTTGAGGCCACGATTCGATTCAAAATCGATTTTCGATTCAAAAAGATTTTCGATTCAAAACAATTCGATTTTATTCATAATGATTTCTAATCGGGTTTCTGATCATGATCTACTCTCATCTGCTTTGCTATACAGAATGACAAACGGAGACATTAAAGTGTCTTTTTCACATTAAATTAAGTTCAGTTCTCAGGGAAGGTTACATTTGCCAGCATATGTCCCAACATTGCTGAGAACCAACAGGAAAATAAATGTGTGCCTGTACTAGCAACAAACTTCAGCATATTCTGAATCTCTAGCATTTAATAATAGACTTCTAACCAACATCCTCTTGTTATTTCCAATGAGCAACATAATCCTTCAGACAAAAAACATTTTGCTGTAGCAAATTCACACAGTTTTCGTTCAAAAATATAGAATTATGTACCAGAAGCTATCATACAAACATAATGCTTGTGGACTTATGCATATTCTGAATAATTAGTAACATACAAAGCCGCTCTTATACACAACTAAATAATAAAGAGTTATGACTTGAAATGTTTGCTGTATACCACAATCAAAAACAGCTTATACAAAGAAAGTGAATGAACATCTGCAGAGAGTAACTTACAAATTTGTAACTTTGTATGATTGTCGTTTTAGAGAATTTTATCCCAGTTGAAGCAGTCAAATGGCCCTGATGGCAGTTCAACCACGGCTGGCTGGATTGAGCGTCCAGCAAAGCGTCAGTAAGCAACCAGTCGGGATCACGACCATTTGACTGCTTTAATTGGGATAACTGGTCCCAAAACATCAGTCATACAGAAGAAAATAATCATATCAACAGATGCATATTAAATGAGCTAGAGAGGGAGGAACTCAAAACACAAAAACTGCCAAAAATAAATGTTTTCTGAAACTTGCCAGGGCAGACTGCCAGCCAGCCACTGACGGGTCACATGACATGCCAGCGGCGGCTCCTGCCAGCCAGCTGAAGATTGAACCCCTACTGAATTAAATTTTACAATATATTTACATAGAAAACATAGTAATAATATTTCCGATTTTTTAATGTATTTCTGATCAGATAAATGTAGCCTTGGTGAGCATAAAAGGGGATTGAAATGCTTACATTTTTAAAAGTATCCCAACATATCAGAAAAAGACCTTCAAGTGAAGGATCATGGGGTTCATCTGTCAAAAAGTTTGGGATTCCTGATGTAGCCGGTGCTTGAATTCAGCATTGACGTGTCGTATTTAAATTCAATGGAGATTTGACAACTAGAAGTGAAGAAAATATATTTTATTATTTTATCTGCTTACTATTTGAAAAGTATCTGACTGGGCCATGATCGTTTTTCCCTCATTAGGAGGAGGGCATCGAGTTCCTGTACAACGAGAGGACAGCCATCGTGAGCGAGAACATCATGGACAAATGGATCCAGTCGTTCACCCAGTCACTCATTCAGTTCTTCAGAGATGAGATGGGAGGTGAGCATCTGATGAACTCCTGCACTTGATGTGGTTTGTCAGCCAGGACGGTCTGAAATAGACGTGTGCTCGTGTTTCCAGCCTACAGACTCTATACGGTGGTTCCCAGACTGGTCAAGTTCGTGGATATGCTCACCAACTGGTACGTGAGGACGAACCGCAGGCGTCTGAAGGTAGGCAAGATTCGACTCGCACACAATCTCAGAAAACCTGTCAGAAATATCCCAGTCATGTTTCATATTTATCAAAAGAAAGAAATAAGAAAATATATTTTTCCTGGGCCTTGCACTTGCTTTTGTGACCCTTGGGCTAGAAGTGACCCAGGTTGAGTTAAAGCTCAGATCAATACACATATTTCATCCCTGAATGTCATTATTCATCCATTGAGCAAAATACACTTAGATTCATCTGTATTGAATCAGTGCTTGGACCATTTACAAAATAGAAATAAGGAAAGAGGAGGGAAGGAAGGAAGGAAAAAAGAAAGAAAGAAAGAAAGAAAGAAAGAGAAAGAAAGAAGGAAAAAGAAGGTAGGCGAGGAAGGAGGGAATGAGGAAAGGGGAAATCACGTGGATGAATATGCATATGCAAATGATATGCAGATGAGGACAAAACTCGGCATTGTAAGCTCCATATATGGTTATTTCGGGGTGGAGACGCATGTGCACAATCCTGACTGTGTTTTGTAAAGGGAATTTTGAATATTTTTTGGCGTACGCCATTTTTAACTTTCAGGCGCACGTACACTTTTAATAAGGATCGTACGCACAGTTTAATAAATGAGAGCCAGGACCTGCAGGCTCAGACGTGATGCTTGATGTTGTGACACTGCAGTGTTGTGTGTGTTTAAGAGCGGAGGAGTCAGCAGTGCTTGCAGCTGTTATCCTCTCTCTCTCTCTCTCTCTGTGTGTGTGTGTGTGTGTTCAGGGTGAGAGTGGTGTTGAAGACTGTATCCGTGCCCTGGAGACCCTCTTCAGTGTGCTCCTGTCCATGTGTCGACTGATGGTGAGTCTCGCCAGCGCTCAGAAAACACAGTCAAACACTGCTTTCAGGAGGAGGAGGAGGAGTGTGGCCGTTCTCAGTGGACTGGGATGAAATTATTGACTATAAGTGTAGCAATGCTTTTTGAAATATATATTTTTTTATATTACTAAAACCAAAAAATAAAGGATTTTTTTTGTACACTTAAAAAATTAACATATTCTAATTTTCTTGTTAAAAACAATCCTTTACTTGAAATGCAGAACTGTTGAAGAAGATCATTTTTTCTTGTTTTAAGCATCAATTTAACACATTTTTGTGAAGTTTATGCTTTAGGAAACAAACAGACGAATATGAATGAATAACTAAAATAATAATAATTATTTTGGACTGGAACTGGAATAGTTGACATTATAATTGTGTCATTATTTTAATGTAATTTCGGTCTTGTGTGACTTTCTCTCTTCTGTGCAACACAAAAGCTGAGTTTTTTTTAAATATCCTGACCACTGGTTTTAAATTGATGACAGTGAATGAAAACTAGAGCTGTCAAGCTTCAAAATTGCTCATATCAGCAGCTCATCTGAGCACTGTACGTCTTCTGTAGTCATACGACAGCTTTGTTTAAAGATCAAACATGTTTATTTAAAAGACTGAAAGTAAATTTGTAGCAAAGTTCGCTATTGTGGGAAGGAGGAGGCGGGAACCGGCGAACTTACACAGACTTTAATAATAAAATGAAGGAAAGTAAAAGAGAGCACGGACGACTGCTGCCACATAATAAAACAAACCAAACACAACATAGATCCAGGCCTGGTCCTCTCTCGATCTTCACTGTTGTCGCTCCTCCTGTACACTGTGTCCTAACTACACGCGACGCGCGATAAAAGGTTCTTTTCCATGTTAATCAGAGTGTTTGTCCTGACCAGACGCGACGGCGACACGTGACGATTCTAGTTTAGAAACTGTTTCTATTTTTCTGCGACGTCGCGCTGGAACAACAAACACAAAGTGTGGCGATGATGATCTCAGGCACTGTTTATGTGCTTTATTTAATGTTAAAAGCGTGTCATGTGACTCGTGTAAAAGCAACAATGGATAATTCACCTCAGATCTTGAAATTAAACAAAATGGAAACAAGAACGTTCAAACTGTGAACAAACTGACAACAAAGATTGTTTTATTAATATGCCTATGTATTTGAATAATGCTTAAATGGTGTAATATTTGTGGATTTGATTATGTAGCTACTTATCCATTTTCTTGTGAGTGCCGTCAGGATCACTCTCTGGTGCCGCGAGACTCCGCCCACACGCTGTTTTGAATGGCTGACTCCGCCCACACGCTGTTCATGGCTGACTCCGCCCACACGCTGTTCTGATTGGCTTACTCCGCCCACACGCTGTTCTGATTGGCTTACTCTGCCCACACGCTGTTCTGATTGGCTTACCCTGCCCACACGCTGTTCTGAATGGCTGACTCCGCCCACACGTTGTTCTGATTGGCTTACTCCGCCCAAACGCTGTTCTGAATGGCTGACTCCGCCCACACGCTGTTCATGGCTGACTCCGCCCACACGCTGTTCATGACAAATGATTTGTCACAGGAATCTTATCGTATCGCGTCTGGTTAGGACACAGTGTTATGCTTCATCTCCTCCGTGAGAGATACGAGAGCGGTGCGTCGCTCATTATCACTCACGCCACCGGCCCCGTCCTGCTCGCCACAATTGACTACTTAAATTTCAGTCTGTTTCTCACGCAAAGCATCATATGACTTACAAAAACTTGTATATATATCGCACAAGTCACATGGGCGACTGTCACAGCGTTTTTATGACTTTTTTAAGCTTTGGAAAAGAGCGACCGGCACAATTCACTTTTGTGTTCCACTGAAAGTCATATGGGTTTGAAACAATTGCTATTTGCAGTGTAATGCAGTTCATAACTGTGAAGGCAGGGCTTCAATTTACGGCAATAATTAATTACTGACCCAAGAGATGATTTGATAGATAAGCAGACTTTCAGTGCCCCATTTTCCCCATCAGTGATTATGAGGAACAACTTAATGCTTCAGTGAATCTTCAGTGAAGGAAACCTTGGCTTTGTGTGTTGATAGTGTCTTAGCTTCTGTCTGTAGTTTATTCATTCATTTAAAGGTGCATTGCATAATATTTAGGAGGATCTGTTGCCAGAAATGCAATATCATATACATAACTATGTTTTCAGTGGTGTATAAAGATCTCATATAATGAAGAAGCGAGCTAAAGTCAGCGAATAAAACACTGACATAATGATGAACAAGTAACATTAATATTCGCAATAACAACGTTTTACTGAATAATTAAGCAAGCATAATTTCTTTATCTTTGTAATGAAACCTCATTGCTTAACTGGCTACTCTCTGCTGTCTCAGACGACGACATCACTTCCTGTCGTCCACCGTAACTTCTGTTGGTTGCAGTTCGCAACCTCACCACTAGATGCCGCTAAAAATGACACACTGCACCTTTAAGAAGTGTTTCTTGTGCCCAGGCTCCCTTCACGCCGTTCATAACGGAGATGATGTACCAGAACCTGCGTCACCTGATGGACCCGGCGTCAGTGGAGGAGAAGGACACGGGGAGCATCCACTACCTCATGCTGCCACACGCCAGGTACACGCTACAGGCATCATGCTAACATGCTAGCACCCGTTACCATCATAACATATATATACTATAAAACAATATTCATGGCCGTTAGCAAACAACTTCTGTCATAATAAAGATGTCATTAGAATGTTTTTTCAATTAAATGAACATTCTACTATGTATAAAACAATTTCTTGACACTTCATTAATTGCAATATAAAAATAACGAGTGGAGTTAAAAATATATAAATAATATAATATTAATATAAATGAATAATTAAATACAGTATTGGTAAACTTAACTAATTTATTATAATGTAAAAATCATTATAGGAGAGTCTAAAATATATAATTGTTGTTGTTATAATTATTAATACAAATAAATAATTTAAAAAACAATCATTTAAAACATGTTTGCAGAACAATAAGAGTAAAGTTATAATATATATAATATATAAATATTGTTATTAAAATGTATAAATATTATTATTATTATTATTATACTATTTATTAATAATACATAATTTAAAAATAATAATTGAAAACTTAACTCCTTAATTGTAATGTAAAAATAATGATAATAGAATTTAAAACATAAATTAAATATTATAATAATATATTATTATTGTTATTATTATTAATAATAATATTCTCAATAAATAGTTAAATCATCATTTATTATTTTTTATTAAGTAATTGTAATGTAAATATAAGTATAGTACATTTAAAAATATGTAAACCTGATATTAGAATAATATATTATTATTGTTAATAATCTTCATAAATACTAAATGGTTTAACTAAATAATTGTAATAAAAATATAATGATAGTACAATTAAAAAATATAAACCTGACTTTAAAATAATATATTATTATTATTATTATTATTATTAATAATAATCTTAAATAATTTAAAAGTTAATCATTTGTAACTCATTCGTTGTAAAATAAAAATAATAATAGTACAATTTAAAATATATAAATCTAATAATATTAAAATATATTTCTATTATTATTATTATTATTTATTCAAAATAATAATTGGACACTTATTTAAAATGCAGAGTTTAAAAGTTAACTGTCTTTTTGTACCTGAAATGATGAGATTATCTCTGGTGAGTGAGTTTGAGTCGAACACAAGCGGACTCTGACAGTCGATCTGTCATGCAGTGTTTACATCAACACACAGCGTCAGAGATCACGGTGTGTGTGTCGTGGCGTTCGGGAGCGTGAACACAGTGATATGCAGAAGCTGATTAAACTCATTCCGCATAAAGATGCCCTCATTTACATTTTGACAGGCTAGAACTGAGACTAAAATAGTTTTTCCTTCCTTATTTAATGAACTTCATCAGGTGTTGTGAAGCCGATGAACACACAGAACTCTTCCTGCGTCTGGCCAGATGTTGAGAGGGACTCTGGTGTTTGAAGCATGTAGGCCTGGCTAATACAAATGTGAATTTTGAATATTCGTTGAATAAAAAAAACAAAAAAAAACCTGCACATACAAATGCAAAAACCGTGCATTAAATCTTTTAAATCAATGGCTGCATTGATAATGTAAATTATAAGTTGAAAAATGGCGGGAAAAGTCGTCCTGCTGACGAAAACCCTCTCAGTCGGAGACAAAAATTGTGCAACGACACACTTGACCAAACCTGCACATCAGTCAGAGCTGTGTGTGTGTGTGTTCATCAGCTGAAACGCACTCGCTCAGATCAAGAGCGTCTGGTGTTTCTGATGATCGATATATAGATGTAGAGAGTAGAAGTGAGTGTTTCTGAATGGCAGTTTGCTAGTGTGTGTTCATGTAGTTCATTACGCTGTGTGTTGAAGTGTGTTTTCTCAGGTCACTGATGCACGAACACAGTTTAACACACTAATGTTCCTCGCATGCACATTAAGGGCATTATATTTTACTTAAGAACAATTGTTTCAAAAGTTAATGCACTTTAAATAGTGAATGTCAGTTCATTTCAATAAAAGATGCGATGCTTGATTTGGTTTTTATTTGCTTTTTCCCTCTAAAATTAAGTGTTGCCTTTAGAATTTGAATTTAACTGGAATTTTGCTCATATTTAAGAAAGAAATTTGAGTTTAGCTTTCCAGCCAGTTTGTCAGCCGTGTGTTCGCTCTGAAGAGTGTGTCACGGTCAGGTCCTCGCGTGATTCACTAGAGCTGGAGTTCGCCTGCCAGCGCTCCTCAGGTCTGTTCCTGCTCACTCCTCTATATTCAGCGAGTGTCCCGTGTTACTGTGCTGTGTGTGTATTAATAAGCGCAGAGGTGACCGTGTGTCCGAGACGAGGAGAGGACACTGAGAACATTCACTGATTAAACATCTCTTCTCCTCAGTCGTCTGGACTGCGTTTGCTGATGGAACCAAGAAATGGTTCAAGGATGGCGCTTTGTGTAATGACTTAACATGAGGAAAAGCATTTAGAAGCTGTTTGACACCATGTGACCTGTGGATGTGACCCCTGAATGTACTGAGTAACGGGTGTGAATTGTCACTGATCTCACGATTCAATCCGATTATGATTATCATGTCAGCGATTCAATCCGAATATGATTGTCAACGATTCAATCCGAATATGATTTTCAACGATTCAATCCGATTATGATTATCATGTCGGCGGTTCAATCCGATTATGATTATCATGTCAACGATTCAATCCGATTATGATTATCATGTCAGCGATTCAATCCGATTATGATTATGTTGGCGATTCAATCCGATTATGATTATCATGTCAACGATTCAATCCGAATATGATTATCATGTCAACGATTCAATCCGAATATGATTATCATGTCAACGATTCAATCCGAATATGATTGTCAACGATTCAATCCGAATATGATTTTCAACGATTCAATCCGACTATGATTATCATGTCGGCGGTTCAATCCGATTATGATTATCATGTCAACGATTCAATCCGATTATGATTATCATGTCAACGATTCAATCCGAATATGATTTTCAACGATTCAATCCGATTATGATTATCATGTCGGCGGTTCAATCCGATTATGATTATCATGTCGGCGATTCAATCCGATTATGATTATCATGTCAACGATTCAATCCGATTATGATTATCATGTCAACGATTCAATCCGATTATGATTGTCAACGATTCAATCCGATTATGATTATCATGTCAGCGATTCAATCCGATTATGATTATCATGTCAGCGATTCAATCCGATTATGATTATCATGTCAGCGATTCAATCCGATTATGATTATCATGTCAGCGATTCAATCCGATTATGATTATCATGTCAACGATTCAATCCGAATATGATTATCATGTCAACGATTCAATCCGAATATGATTGTCAACGATTCAATCCGAATATGATTATCATGTCGGCGATTCAATCCGATTATGATTATCATGTCGGCGGTTCAATCCGATTATGATTATCATGTCAACGATTCAATCCGATTATGATTATCATGTCAACGATTCAATCCGAATATGATTTTCAACGATTCAATCCGATTATGATTATCATGTCAGGGATTCAATCCGATTATGATTATCATGTCAGGGATTCAATCCGATTATGATTATCATGTCGGCGATTCAATCCGATTATGATTATCATGTCAACGATTCAATCCGATTATGATTATCATGTCAACGATTCAATCCGATTATGATTATCATGTCAACGATTCAATCCGATTATGATTATCATGTCAACGATTCAATCCGATTATGATTATCATGTCAACGATTCAATCCGATTATGATTATCATGTCGGCGATTCAATCCGATTATGATTGTCAACGATTCAATCCGATTATGATTATCATGTCAACGATTCAATCCGATTATGATTATCATGTCAACGATTCAATCCGAATATGATTGTCAACGATTCAATCCGATTATGATTATCATGTCAACGATTCAATCCGATTATGATTATCATGTCAACGATTCAATCCGAATATGATTGTCAACGATTCAATCCGAATATGATTGTCAACGATTCAATCCGATTATGATTATCATGTCAACGATTCAATCCGATTATGATTATCATGTCAACGATTCAATCCGATTATGATTATCATGTCAACGATTCAATCCGATTATGATTATCATGTCAACGATTCAATCCGAATATGATTGTCAACGATTCAATCCGAATATGATTGTCAACGATTCAATCCGATTATGATTATCATGTCAACGATTCAATCCGATTATGATTATCATGTCAACGATTCAATCCGGATCGGTAAGATTTTTATGTTTTTAAAAGAAGTCTCTTCTGCTCACCAAGGCTGCATTTCTTTGATAAAAAAAAGAAAAAAACAAGTAATATTGTGAAATATTTTTACAATTTAAAATAACTGGTTTTTATTTGAATATATTTTAAAATGTAATTTATTCCTGTGATCAAAGCTGAATTTTCAGCATCATTACTCCAGTCTTCAGTGTCACATGATCCTTCAGAAATCACTCTAATATGATGATCAAGAAACATTTATGATTATTATCAGTGTTGAAAACTTGTTTTTTTCAGGATTCTTTGATGAATAGAAAGTCCAAAAGAACAGCATTGAAATCGATTCTTTTGTAACATTATAAATGTCTTGACCGACACTTTTTCAATAAAAGTATTAATATGTTTTTTTCCAAAAAAAATAAACATTCTTACTGACCGCAAACTTTTGAGCAGTAGTGTTTAATGTTACAAAAGCTTTCTAGTTCAGATAAATGCTGTTCTTTTCAACTTTATATTCATCAAAGAATCCTGAAAAATAAATGTACACAACTGTTTTCAACACTGATAATAATCATAAATGTTTCTACAGTGTATTAGTATAAAACACACTGCAATTGTAATAAGAATTCAGGAAAGTCTGGCAAACCAAAACTGAGAAATCAGAAACTATTTCAACTCGAACTGTGACTGAGTGAGTCTACATGTTTTCCTCTACGGCTATAATAAACCATACAACTATACGGAAACCGGTTAGCACTTTACAATAAGGAAATAGTGTGAAAAGACAAACAATACAATGAGATGTGAAGAGCTGAAATATGAATGCTAACGTGTGTTGTGTGTGCGCTGATCTGTCTGTAAAATAATCAACACTGATTCGCACAAGGGGCTTGAAGGACGTGAATGTGACTTTTTGAAATGTAAGTCCTTAAAAACAGATTTATTTACGAAGAGGTACTTGAAAAGTGCTTGACTTATTTAAATACAAAATTTATGAAATTTAATTTTTTCAACAAAAAAAAATATACGCTGTATGCCAACATTACAATATAAAATATTATTTATTGAACAATACTAGCCATTATAAACTTTGTACGTAATGTAATATGAAGAGTTAACTTCTGTGAACAGAAGCCTCTCAGTGCCATCTGAAATGTTCTTCTAGAATGATCATTTTTATCAAGCTCGGTTATTTAAGTTCAGTAATTTCACTTAAATGACAATTAATAGGTAATTTTCATTGCCATTGAAGTGAAATTACTGAACTTAAATATATGAGCTTCATAAAAAGAAGAACATTTCAGATGGCACTTCAAAAGCTCTTCGTATATTATTCAATATGTTGTAAGTTGTATTTTGGATACCTTGTATCTGTAATTTGAGTTTACAAACACTAAAGATGTTGTTTGATGAGTGCGATCTCTGACTGTAATCCTTGAAAACCCAGAAAGAAGTGCTTGAAAAGTCCTGGAATATCACTTTAAAATATCTGTAAAATCCACATCATGACACGTGTGTTTCAGTCACTGGTTGTTTGGACGGATCTCCGCTCTCAGTTCTGTGATTGTTCGAGCTCTTCCACAGCTGAGTGTGTGTGTGTGTGTGTGTGTGTGTGTGTGTGTGTGTGTGTTTGGCAGGGAGTCTCTGATTGACAAGCGCATTGAGAACGCGGTGTCCCAGATGCAGTCGGTCATCGAGCTGGGCCGTGTGATCCGAGACCGCAAGACTCTTCCCGTCAAGGTGAGAGACGTTCATTATTACCGTGATGAACCCTCAGAGAGAGTGTGTGTGAGTGTGTGCAACGGATCACAAAACTCACGGTTCGGATCATTTATGGTTTTTGAGCTTCGGATCAGCAAAAGAAATTATATATATATATACATACAGTCAAACCAAAATCTATTCAGACACCTTCAACATTAACAAAGTTTATTCGCTATAGTTTAGAAAATGGTAATGAAATATGAGCAGAACTCAGAGTTATGAACTCAGCTGATATTTGACTGGTTTTGTCCATCTTCTGTTAGACTGTCTCACACATGAATTATGTTGAATATCTGTCAGCTGTTAAATTTAACTACACAATTAGATAATACCAGTTTAGCTCAACCAATCACCAAGCAATGCTTCATTGTGTTCAGTCTGTGTGTAAAAAGAGCATTAGCAATTAAAGAAAACACACTTCAGCAAAACATGATCAGCTTAAAGTGTCCGAATCATTTCTGGTCCCAAATGTTTATAAATGTCACTGGTAGTCACTGTATGAAGAATATTTGGGTATAATATGTCACAGTTTACTTTATTTTGCAATCATCACTTACATAAATGAACTATAGTGTCCTGATCACACTAGTGAAGAAATATGAAAAATGATATCTGGTGTCTGAATAATGATTGGTTTGACTGTATATATATACGGATGCGGGCAGACAGAAGACATTACGAGCAGAGATGAATACTGAATAACAAAGTTACAAAGTCTAACAGTAGAAATCAGGTACAGAAATTAATAATTAAGCCTAAATGTAAAATAACACTATTTGTTCACTATAGAAACTAAATATAGTTTAATCTTTGTTAAAGCTGTATTTTGTTGTTTTCTTAAAGGGATGGTTCGGAGTAAAATCAACCGAGGGTCCTTTGCACCATGACCTCGAGCCAAACACCCCCAGAAGCCTTTTTCCCCTTGGTCGGACATTATTAAAGTTAGAGCTTATTTAGAGATATCAGCCGGATGGCTTAGTGCAGGCGCTAATGGATCCAAGGCTGTATCTGGTAAATCACCGCACTAATAATGCCCAGAATGGCACCAAACTTCTACAGTAGTACAAATAGGTTTTGGCATTGGAAAGTTTGTAAGTACATCAGGAGTTTATTTAAATAACACGTGCCAGACGGCTAATGCTAACGCTAACGCAGACACCGACGTCACTTCAGTGATTTAGGAAAAGTCTGTGAAAGTCTTGACAGAAAGCGATGCATAAGGATGTAGGCTAATATATAGTCACTGCCCTGATGAAGACCATTTTGTTGGTCGAAACATGTTGGTGCATGGTGCATATATATATTTTTTAAAATGACTTAAGCTACATTCATTAAAGGCTTTTTAACCTGATCCTTCTCCTGTTATTTTGACTGAGTGCCGGGACCTGCTTTTGTTATCCAAATTATAAACTTTCACTCTGTGATGGTTTAATGTATCAGGTGATCGTGAGTCACACGCGTGCCGAACCGTGTGGAGCTGATCCGTACGGGTCACGGTCACCTGAGACCCGCTGCACCCCTGAGAGCTGAGCTGGAGCATGTTGGAGTCACTGCATGTGTGTGTGACGCGAGTGTGTGTGTGTGTGTTTTCAGTATCCGCTGAAGGAGGTGGTGGTGATCCATCAGGATGCCGAGGCTCTCGCAGACATCCAGTCCCTGCAGAAGTACATCCTGGAGGTCAGTGTGTGTGTGTGTGTGTGTGTGTCACAATCACATCCTGGAGGTCAGTGTGTGTGTGTGTGTGTGTGCGTGTCACAATCACATCCTGGAGGTCAGCGTGTGTGTGTGTGTGTGTGTGTGCGTGTCACAATCACATCCTGGAGGTCAGCGTGTGTGTGTGTGTGTGTGTGTGTGTGTGTGTGTGTGTGTGTGTGTGCGTGTCACAATCACATCCTGGAGGTCAGCGTGTGTGTGTGTGTGTGTGTGTGCGTGTCACAATCACATCCTGGAGGTCAGCGTGTGTGTGTGTGTGCGTGTCACAATCACATCCTGGAGGTCAGCGTGTGTGTGTGTGTGTGTCACAATCACATCCTGGAGGTCAGTGTGTGTGTGTGTGTGTGTGTGTGTGTGTGTGTGTGTGTGTGTGTGTGTGTGTGTGTGTGTCACAATCACATCCTGGAGGTCAGTGTGTGTGTGTGTGTGTGTATGTGTGTGTGTGTGTGTCATCATTATCATCATTTAGCTGCTCTCTCTTTCCAATGAAAATACAATGAATGAGGACTGACCAATGATGTCTCGGTTGACTTTCATAGGAGTTTAATTATAGATCTGATCTACAATAAACTTTTCTATTTTAAGTATAATTCAAATACTATATATAATTAATATTGTATATAATAATAAATTATTATTATTAAAGCCTGTGTAGTCAATAATTTTCTGATCTTTTCTCATCTTTGATCACTAAAATGACACATTCAAATGTTTTTTCCTTGGAAAAAAAATCTTCATGCCTTAAAATATCTCGAATGTAACTCGACACCCTTGCCTCATTTAGTATGCTCAGTTCTATGAATATTCATATTGCTATTGGCTGATCTCATGTGAGTGACAGGTTAAAGCCCCGCCCACATCATCAGATAAGAGAAGAGATGCTGCAAGAGGAACTTATTCTGATTCAAGATTACCAAAAACATGAATTTAAAACAATAATGATGAATAATTTATAATAACAAAGAAATGTGAATTTAATAGTGACTTAAACCAAAGCACAGTTTGATCAGCTCAGCAGGGCCCTCTGCTGGTGTGGTGCCCGTGGCAAACATGTTCACCTTAGCATGTATCGACGGCTACATCACAGCGCTCTTCTGGTGTGTATGAGCACACACACGTGTGCAGTGAGTGTGTGAGCAGACGCTCAACCGGTGTCCTTCATCTCCAGCCCCTGCCGCAGTGATTTATGGGTGGGCTGAGCCTCCGAGCTAAAATTAGCTCCTCTGTCTCCGTGTCTGCCACGCTCGATTGTCAAACACCCCCGTGGAGAACGCACACACTCTCACACACACACACACACACACACACACCATTGATCCCAGCGCTAGCTTCAGTATTCACCATGACCCATTCGACTCACAAATATATTCATGAGAAAATCACCCGGATGAAAGATGATGAAACTGGACGTTTTTTCCAGTTGCATTTTGCTTTGCATTATTTAGCGAGAGATAATCAGTTATTTAAATGCATTCATATCCGGCAGCAACAGAGATGCGTTTTTAACCGTTCACAGACGTACAGAGACTGATTTTTCATATCTGTTGTTTTGAATCAGATCATAATGCTCTTAAACGGATGGATTTGTTGGTGTCACGGGGTTTAAAGTGCTTCCTTTCGGCTGGTTTAAAGCACCGTCTCTGTGTGGTTCATTAGATGCCATGTTTTATTCAGATGACGTTTCTGTGACTCGCGTCCCAGATGAACATGTGAGGCACAAACTCAACCGTCTGACTTGTTTTTTTCTTCTGCTCTCGCAATGTGAGAAACACAAACGCTGCAGTCACCTGATTTAATGAACCATCTCCCACTGCAATACAGCAAACACAGAACATGTCTCTCACTGGTGCTTTAAAACTTTATAGCGTCGCTGTCAGGCAGAACCTTCTCAGCAAGCAATAGCCGTCATTTCTCCGTCTAGGTTAACTATAGACCCGATATAGTCCGGCTATGAGTAACACACTTCTAGACAAAATAACCTTGAATTCGGTTACATGTTGTTTTTGCCAAAATAACTTGTGAGATGTTTGATACTCCATCATGAAAGCAAAGTCAACAGTGATTACAAGCTGTTTGATTTCATTTCTTCACTCATTTCATTTCTTTGCCATCTAATTGATCACTAGTCTATTCTCGGGCGATGGTTTAATCGTCTATTAAATTTTCACTGACAGCCCAAATTCTGCCTTGTTTTATCCAGACGTCTGGGCTGTGTTTGGAGTCGTCTTATTAGACGTCTTTTAAATGCAAAATTGCTTTCTGGGTTATATATCCTTGTTTCATAAATCATATTTTCCTCATATTCTCCATTGTTGCGGCTCCTCTCTTCCCAGTCTGTCAGTAACGCTCTGTTTAGTTCCTGTCTCTATGAAGCTCCTGCTTCTGAAAAGCACACTGTGCTCTGATTGGTCGGCTGGAGCAGTGTGTTGTGATTGGTCGAGCACTTCGAGTGTGTTTGGGAAATGTCCCGCCCCTTACCATAACCACCAGTTTAACACACTACTAACTAACTCAACCAGGCCCCGCCCCTTTATTCTGCGCATTAATTATTATAATGAGGAATATTGTGACGTGTTCGTTTCCGGAAGAAACTCAAGACTACACTGGAGGCGTTTCAGGAGTTCAGAAACACTGACACTGATATAGAGAAGAACTGGAGCTTTTCATGATCACACAGCAACAGCTAAACAAAGATAGACATGTGAAAAAAGCATAAGTCCCAGACGAAAGATGATCAATCATGGCAATTTCTGTGGTCGTGGCTCCTAAACGGTGATCCTACATCGTACAGTGAGAGACGTTGTTATGGTCATGTGACCAAAGATAGTCTGCGATAATTTTCTTGACAGTGTCATAAATTTCGTAAGATCATCTCACAGTGTGTTTGCTGCTATGACCTACTTCTACTGACTAGTCAGTGATGGACATTACTGTACTTAAAGTCCCCCTGTGGTTAAAGTCAAACTTTTAATGTAGTGTCTATGTGGTGTTTTTAATATGCTTTAAGACAAACCATGTGTAAATTCATCAGTCGACAGCATTGCTGAGTATTTTCTCCTTAAAACTGCAGTGAACCAAAGACAGTCTCAAAAACACGCTTTGAAATCGCTGGTGTTTCTGACGACATAAACTACCTTGTAACCAATCAGATCAACGTGTGATCGTCAACCAGAGGATCTCTGAGCTGAGTGAGTGAGTGGAGGCGGGGCTCATTTGCATATTCATAGAACCACGCATACTAAATGAGGCAAGGGTGTCGAGTTACATTCAAGATATTTTAAGGCATGAAGAAGAAAAAACATTTGTCATTTTTAATGAAATTATTGACTTTTAAGTATAGTACAATTTTCAAGTATCTGTACTTTATCGGAGTATTTTTATTTTGGGAAACTTTTACTTCACTACATTCCAAAACATAATATTGTACTTTTTACTGCACTGCATTTCCGAAAACATGTCATTCCTCGTTATTTTGAACTGAAGAAATCGACAGGGATAGCGGTGTCTGAATAATGAATGAGCTGATTCTTTTCACTTAAATCGGTTCACAAGTTGCACTGAACCATATGAAAATTTTGGCTGATACCGATAACAAATAATTATTTTATATTTGAAAGCCGATAATCAATATATTGGCTGATAAATCTAAATTCAAATTTTTATATATTTTTCGAGAAACTGATTACAAAAACAAACGTCTCACCATTAAAATCCACGTCCCAAACACAAAATTATGATGTTCTGATTATAATTTTATGCAGCCGATATGACAGACTTGTGCTGCACTTTACTGTATTTTCCTTTTTTGAAGTGATTCCAATCATATTTCAAGCAGTTCATAATCATCATGTTGAACAGTCGCATCTGAAGCGTCTCAGCTGAAGGAAATAATACATTATTGTATCAGCTTTAATATATAGGGCAAATTTTTTTATCGGGCCGATAACGATAACATTAAAATTGAACATAATATAGGCCACTATATCTGTATCAGCTGCATGCCTAGTAATAATGGAGTAATATTTTATGAGGATATCTGTACTTTTACTCAAGTTCTCAATTCGTGTACTTCGTCCACCACTGTGACTAAGCAGTAAAAATGCAACATGAAATGATGTATTGATCAACGTGACATGGTGCTAAAACTTAAAACTACTTACTTCAAGCTTAATTTGTAATATTGCCCTCTTTTCCCTAGCCATGATCGCATCCATAGTCTCCTCTTTCGCTTCCTCCTCTTCTTTCATCACACATAAAAACCACAGTTGCCAAAGTGCGATTCATCTTGCTCTATTTGTTTACCACTAGCGCATGCTGATGACGTTTTATTCTTCTATATTAGTGTCGAAGCCTACGATTCAATAGGTGTTGTTATTGTACAGTCTACAGACATGTCGTTCAAGTTTATTAGATCCAGGATGTCATACAGTGTGATTTGGCGATAATGGCGCCCAGCGTGGCAGACGTGTTTGCGAAGTGCTCCCGTTACCGTTTTTTTTTAGTATTTATTTTAGTGTTACTGTGTACAGTTAATGTAAGGTGCAGGTACGGAAGGATCGTGTACAGCAGAGAAGCACTTTTGAGCATTAAAGCAGCTCATTATGAGCTTAATTCAGAACTTTTTTTTAACATCCAACCATACCTGGACACCTATTACATCCGGCCAGCACGAACACGGCGAAGACGAGGCAAGAGAGGCGGGCTACATGCTAGGCTAAAGACCAGAGCTACACGTCCACCGCTACCGAGTCTGCTGCTAGCTAATGTCCGCTCCCTTGAAAATAAAATGGACGAGCTAAGAACCAGGACAACAACACAGCGTGAAATCAGAGAGTGCTGTACTCTGATTTTCACAGAAACCTGGACCACAGACAACACGCCAGATTCAGCCATCCAACTTCAGACCCACTCTGTACACCGCGGAGACCGTACATCGGCCTCGGGGAAGAATAAAGGTGGCGGCGTCTGTGTCTACACCAACGATAGATGGTGTTTAGACACTCAGGTGATGGAGAAACATTGTTCAGTGGACATAGAGGTGCTGATGGTGAAGTGCAGACCCTTTTATTTACCGAGGGAGTTCAGTGCTGTGTTTATTTTGGCTGTTTACATCTCGCCGCGGGCAAACCGGACCGCAGCACTCGGACTACTGCACGACACTATCAGCAAGCACGAGACTACGCACCCCGACGCTGTGTTTGTTGTGGCAGGGGATTTTAATCACTGCAATCTTCGGACTGTCCTCCCCAAGTACCACCAGTACGTGAGCTTCCCGACGAGGGACAACAACATTCTGGACCACGTCTACAGCAACGTTAAGGGTGCCTATAAGGCAGCACCCCGCCCCCACTTCGGACAGTCCGACCACATCTCCGTGTTTCTATACCCATCTTACAGGCAGCTCCTCAAACAGGCTCCCGCAGTAAGTAAAACTATTAAAGTATGGAATGAAGAAACTGATTTTGTGCTGCAGGACTGCTTTAACAGTACTGACTGGGATGTTGCTGTGAGAGAGGACTGTACTGTGGACTTAGAAGAATATGCCTCAGTGGTTATAAGCTACATCAGCACATGTATAGACAACAATGTCCCCACTAAGTGCTACAAAACATTCCCAAACCAAAAACCCTGGATAAACTGTGATGTAAGGTCCATGCTGCGTGCCCGTTCCACTGCATTTGCCTCTGGTGACGCTGAGGGCTACAAAAAGGCCAGATACGATCTACGCAGATCCATCAGAGAAGCCAAGAGACAGTACAGAGTGAAGCTGGAGGGATACTATACCACCGCGGATCCCCGGCGCATGTGGCAGGGCCTGCAACACATCACAGATTATCGGCAGAGGAGCAGGGAGGTCACAACTAGCCAAAGCAAACTACCAGATGAGCTGAATAAGTTCTACGCTCGTTTCGACACCCTCAACACCAGCAGAGGGACTATCTCAACAGAGGCAGCACAGAGCTCTTCACTCACGCTGACATCAGCTCAGGTGCGCAGGACATTGAGGAGAACGAATCCCCGGAAGGCAGCAGGCCCTGATAACATCCCGGGCCGTGCACTGAAGGTCTGCTCAGCGGAGTTGGCTGAGGTACTAACGGACATTTACAATCTATCCCTCTCACTATCTTTTGTACCCACCTGCTTCAAGACCACCACCATTGTTCCCCTCCCCAAGAAAACACCATAACCTGCTTAAATGACTACCGTCCCATCGCACTCACCTCAATTGTGATGAAGTGTTTTGAGAGGATAATCATGACCCACATTAAAAAGACCATCCCAGACACACTGGACCCCTTACAGTTTGCATATCGTCGGAACCGCTCCATTGATGATGCAGTAAACATTGCCATCCACACAGCCCTCACACACCTGGAGAACAAGGACACATATGTTCGAATGCTGTTTATCGACTACAGCTCAGCATTCAACACGGTCCTCCCAACCAAGCTGGCTGAGAAGCTCCTCATCCTTGGACTGGCACCTTCCCTCTGCAGCTGGGTCCTGGACTTCCTCACTGACAGACCCCAGATAGTCAGAGTTGGTACCCAGACATCAGGTACAAGGACGGTGAGCACAGGGACACCCCAGGGCTGTGTGCTGAGCCCTCTGCTGTACACCCTCTTCACTTATGACTGTGCCCCCACTCATCGCAACACCACCATCATCAAGTTTGCGGATGATACAACAGTCATTGGTCTGATCACTGGTGGGGCTGAGACAGACTATAGGGAGGAGGTGGCTCAGTTGGTGTCCTGGTGCCACACAAATAATCTCTCCTTAAATGCAGAGAAAACTAAGGAGATGATTATCGACCCGAGGAGGAGGAGAGACCTGCACGGCCCACTTTACATCGGTGAGGCACAGGTAGAGAGGGTGAAAACCTTTAAATTCCTTGGCACCCACATCAGTGAGGACCTCTCCTGGTCTCACAACACCCAGCACATTGTCAGTAAGTCTCAACAACGGATGTACTTCCTAAGAAAGCTGAGGAAATTTGGTCTGTCCACCAAACTTCTTAGCAACTTTTATAGATGTACAGTGGAGAGCATCCTGACCAATTCCATCACAGTGTGGTTTGGAAACTGCACAGTACAGGAAAGGAAAGCTCTCCAGCGTGTGATCAAAACTGCACAATACATCTGTGGGACAGCTTTTCCATCACTTCAGGACATTTACAAAACCCGGGTCACAAAGAGGGCACACAACATCATCAAAGACACTACACACCCCCAGCGTATACTATTCACATTGCTACCTTCTGGCAGACGTTATAGGAGCATGACAGCCAGAACATCCAGACTTAAAAACAGTTTTTATCCACAGGCCATCAGGCTGTTGAATGACTCAGTCTTTTGACAACTCCATACTCGCACTTTAATCACTGTTTGCACTATACTGTGAATGTTTGCATTGTTCAATGTATATATATGTATATATATATATATATATATATATATATATATATATAATTATTTTTTATATGTCTTTTTAGTGTCTCTCTGCTGAATGCAAATTTTACACTTGCATCTTTTAAGTATATTGTGTGTATATTGTGTACATTTTATATTTTATATTTGTGGGAAACCTTTGCAACTTAAGAATTTCATTGCATGGTGTAACTGTGCATATGACAAATAAACATCTTGAATCTTGAATCTTGAATTTGTAATGATCTTATCGGATTAATGAACTTAGACATTCTGTAGCAGGCATTTGTCCATTTCTTTTACTGTCTATGGCATTAACCAATGGAAACTATTAAAATGAGCTTGTGAATGAACTTGGTAACTTCATTGGCTTCTCAAACTGTCAGTCAAACCTCGTAACTCCGCCCTGCCTCTAATGAAGTGCCGCACAAATTCTGGACCGTCTCTGCTTGTTTGCAATGCAATTGTAAATAAAAAACTAGATCTTTCAATACGTACAGCATTTTCTTTATCCAAAAAACACTATGTATGTATGTATGTATGTATGTATCTATGTATCTATCTATGTATGTATGTAAAGGCTAATATTAATGTTTGAAGGAGTGGAAAAGAGTGTCTTGTCTAGCTAGCAATTGTCTTCATAGTCAATACTGTCTCAAATAGGCCATGCGAAGAACTTCATATTTTATAACATGAGATTTTCCCCAATAACAGAAAAAAGAGAGCTACAATAAACTTTATAAGTTGTAAGTTGATGAAAATGTAATGCGATGCACTTCTAATGCACTTTCAAAATAAAATCGATAGCATTCGTAATCTTTTCCCATCCATGATCTCTCCCGTCTCCACACACGACTTCCCCACTGCTTTTACACCTGGTACTCTCACTGATTTTGCCCCCCCAACCCCTGCTTATATCTCTGAGCTAATCAAGAAAGCAAACACATCTTCCTGTCATCTTGATCCCGCTCCTACTGCTTTACTTAAACAATGTGCACCTGTTATCTCACTGCTGATTTCACTTCTCAGCAGTTCGAAACTGCTTGAGAAAGTGGTCACTGCTCAACTTCAAACACATTTGTCATCTAACATCCACTATGAATGTTTTCAATCCGGTTTTCACTCCCTCCACAGCACGGAGACAGCACTTCTTAGGGTTGTCAATGATCTCCTTATGGCCACTGACTCCGGCATTCCCAGTATTCTAATTCTTCTGGATATTTCCTCTGCATTCGACGCAATCTCTCACAGTATTCTCATCTCACGACTCTCTGCTCTTGGTATCTCTGGAATCTCTGCCCTATCCTGGTTCACCTCCTGTCTGGTCATCAGCATTACATCTCCATCCGCCAGGCTAAGTCCACTCCTGCCTCTGTCCCACACGGTGTTCCCCAGGGCTCTGTTCTTGGGCCTCTTCTCTTCATCATCTACATGCTCCCAGCATCATCCGTCATCATGGCTTTAACTTCCATTGCTACGCCCAACTATACATCCATTCTCAACGCAGTGCTCCTCTCCCCACTTATTCCATATCAGCTTGTATTGATGATATAAATGCTTGGATGACCAGTAATTTTCCCAAACTCAACACTGATAAAACAGATCTACTTCTTATTGGTTCACCTCAAATTACATCCCGTTTCTGTGTTGACAATGTTAATATTGCTGGAGTTTTGGTTCCACCACTGTCAAAAACCTTGGTATAATCTTTGACTCCTGTCTTTCCTTCCTTCCACACATCTCCTTGCTCACTAAGTCTGCCTTCTTTCACCTTCATAATATCGCGCGCTTGCGTCCATTTCTGAATATCAGTGATGCTGAGACCCTAGTTCACGCTTTCATCACTTCACGGCTTGACTACTGCAGTTCTCTTTTCTATGGCTTACCCAATTCATCAATAAATAAGATCCAATATATCCAGAACTCTACAGCTAGGGTCAGGGCTGGACTGGGACAAAAAAATCGGCCCGGGCATTTTGGCCCAGACCGGCCCACTATATGATCATAAACACCACCCTTCTTTGCACGCCCTTAATTATATGCATACCAACTCCTATTTATTAAAACCACTAATGCCATGTAATGAGTGAGTATAGGAACGAGTGAGAGTTAACAGATGAAATAAGTAAAAATGTGATATTTATTAATACGGTCCAACTATACTTCACAGTGTTGAATACTAAAACAAGCTGTAATCTTCATTGGCATAGCAATACAAGTGTTTCTTACAGGATTTTTGGTAAAACTGTGATGGGTGGACCTTGTTCCTTTTAGGGGGGTTCTGGGGCATGCCCCCCCGTGAGAAAATTTTGTGTATTTTAATGTTAAATTCATCAATCTGGTGCACTTTGAAAGTTCAAAATTAAAAGCTCCAAACCATATTCAGTGTGCAAATTAAACAAAGAAAAATTCAAACCTCTTTTAGTTACAGTGTCTATTTACATTACACCTACTACATAATAATAGTTATAGCCTAATATTAATCCAATGACAGTAATTTTTTCTTTTTCCATTCGTATTTTTTCGGCCCCACCCATTTCTTTCTCTTCTTTCCTTCTTTTCGCCATTCTTACCGTCTGTCTCTCTGTTGTATTCACACAAACCCAAACCTAACCAAAAGTAAACTCCTTTGATCGGCGCCCGCGCCTTTGAGCCAATCGGATGTCAGGAAAAACGAGGATCAGTCCAAGTTGGGAGGGGCCGCTCATATCCCCCCTCATGATTGGAAGTATTGGTCTGGCCCGGCCTGAAACACACACACAGACACACAGCGTTCCGCTGCCGCTGAGCGGCCGGCCAGGCCGGTACGGTAGCTAATCATTTGAAAAAAATGTTTTGCCCACCGGCCGGTTCGGCCTGAAATGGACCGGCCGTTCGGGATTGTTCCCGGTATTCCCGATGGCCAATCCGCCCCTGGCTAGGGTCCTCACATACACAAAGAAATCCTCCCACAGTACTCTGATTTTACACAGACTTCATTGGCCACCCGTTTCGCTTTCGTATTCAATACAAGAGACTCCTTATCACATTCAAAGCACTCCATGGTCTTGTCCCCAACTATATTTCTGATCTCATCCATACCTACTGCCCAGTTCGCACACTTAGATCTTCCGATACCGGTCTGTTGACGATCCGTAGGCACAAACTATCATCGTTTGGTGGAAGGGCTTTTTGTACCATTGCTCCAACTCTTTTAAATTCTATTCCCCAACACATTCGCGACCTTTCATCATTACACGATTTCAGCGTTTTTTATGTATTTGTATATGTATCTCTATCTATTTATGTTATCCATCTCAGTTTTTATTTTGTATCGTTTCGATGTCACGTTTCTATGTCATGTTTATTTGTTCTTTATTGTAAAGCGACCTTGAGTTTTCTGAAAGGCGCTATATAAAATAAACATTATTATTATTAATGCCATGTATGACACGAAATGTCTGTTCACTGGTCAAAAAGCACCCTTTGAGCTTGACTTCTGTAAAATGTTAATAATATGATGACACATGCAAGTGTCTGATCAGTGGTAGTGTAAAGCCACAATATCAACAATACAGTTGTTTTCAATTTTCTGAAAAGTAGCGGTTTTGGACATACAAGGTTTCTGCCCGACGACGACGACGATGACGATATCTAACCCTTGCACTTTGATTAAATGATTAAATGTAAATTTTTTTGCACTTAAATTACATCTTGTTGTAAAACTTGTCAATCTCACAGCAGCATGACATTGTGTTTTCTCCAGGAGTTGAACGTTCGCCAGCTCACGCTGTCCTCCGACAAGGACAGATACGGCATTCGTCTGAGAGCTGAACCCGATCACATGGTTCTGGGCAAACGCCTGAAAGGAGCGTTTAAATCTGTGACTGCATCCATCAAAGACCTGAAGAGTGAAGAGCTGGAGGCCTTCCAGAGGACAGGTACCGCTTACACTCACTCACTCACTCACTCACTGTCACTCACTGTCACTCACTGTCACTCACTCACTCACTCACTCACTCACTCACTCACTCACTCACACACACACACACACACACTCACTCACTCACTCACTCACTCACTGCCTCTCACTCACACACAGACACACTCACTCACTCACTCATTCACTGTCACTCGCTCACACACTCACTCACTCACTCACTCACTCACTCACTCACTCACACACACACACTCTCACTCACTCACTCACTCACTCACTCACTCACTCACACTCACTCACTCACTCATACTCACTCACTCACTCACTCACTCACTCACTCACTCACTCACTCACTCACTCACACACTCACTCACTCACTCACACTCACTCACTCACTCACTCACTCACTCACTCACTCACTCACTCGCACTGACTCAAATTCAAATTCAAATTCAAATGAGCTTTATTGGCATGACTTGTATAGTATTGCCAAAGCATTGGCCATTACATAAATGGACATTACATACACAGATAATCAATAAATTCAATAAATCAATCAGTAAACAAATGCATGAATACATTTATCTAAAAAAACAACAAAAAAAAACACCTTTGTACATTTGTACCAACATTCAGACAAGATAAGGATGATTCTGACTTTAGTTTTGTCCACTGGCTGACTCTCGTAGTTTGTGGCTGTCACATATTTTGCTGCTGTTGTGATTGAGCTAGAGTTCTCTCCCAGAATATGCTTTAATTTTTCTGAATTTGGTAGTGCCATAAAATTTGGTTCTAGTTGTTGGAATCTAGTGAAATAGTCTGATCTAATGCTGTGATAGTGATCACAGTGTATCAGGAAGTGTTCTTCTGTCTCCACCTCTCCCTGAGAGCACAGTGAACACAGCCTCTGCTCTCTCGGCTGCCATCTCTGCCTGTGCCGGCCTCTCTCTACAGCCAGACTGTGGTCACTCAGCCTGTACTTGGTCAGGGTCTTTCTCATTTTATGCTCTTTCACACAGCTCAGGTATTCTGCTGGTTTATAGTCTCTTTTCAGGTGTAAATAGAGTTCCTGAGTGAAAAGTAAAAAAGTAAAGTGAGCACTCACTCACTCGCACTCACTCACTCACTCACACTCACTCACTCACACTCACTCACTCACTCACTCACTCACTCACTCACTGCCACTCACTCGCACGCACTCACTCACTCACTCACTCACTCACTCACTGCCACTCACTCACTGACTCACTGCCACTCACTCACTGACTCACTCACACACTCACTCACTCACTGACTCACTCACACACTCACTCACTCACTCAGTCACTCAGTCACTGCCACTCACTCACTCACTCACTCACTCACTCACTCACTGACTCACTCACACACTCACTCACTCACTGACTCACTCACACACTCACTCACTCACTCAGTCACTCAGTCACTGCCACTCACTCACTGACTCACTCACACACTCACTCACTCACTGCCACTCACTCGCACGCACTCACTCACTCACTCACACACTCACTCACTCAGTCACTGCCACTCACTCACTCACTCACTCACTCACTCACTCAGTCACTGTCACTCACTCACTCACTCACTCACTCACTCACTCACTCACTCACTCACGCACTCACTCACTAAGTCACTCTGTCAGTCACTCACTCACTCACTCACACACTCATTCACACATACACGCTCGCTTGCGCACACACACACACACACACACACACACACTCAATCCCTCTCTCTCTCTCTCTCTCACTCACACACACACTCTCTCTCTCACTCACTCACTCACACACACACTTTTTTAATTAATTATACATGCTTTGCAATAAACTAAAAAACAATATTAAACTAAAAAAGTTTATTTCTTTTACTTAAATATATATGATTTTCAAAAAGCTATACATTTAATTAAACCATTTTAAACAGAAAACATGGAATTTGGAAACAATAAAATGGTATTTGATAAAACATATTTTTGTTCAACTTTTAATAAATTGTTGTTCAGTTGAATGAGTTTAATTCTTTCAGTTCATTAGACAATACATTAGTTACTAAGATTAAAATTCAATTCAACCATTAAAATGGAAAAATAAAATAATTTGGGAGAAAAACTATTATAATGACAAGTAAGATGAATGTGTGCTTAAAATGTGTTACAAAATAAATTCTCAGTGCACCAAAAACATCCTATTTATTGAAAATGATAAATGTGCATGAACCACATGAGCATCAACAGTAGAAGGGGTTTTGATGGTGTAAAGAACGGCGTTGAGCTCTCTGTTCTCTGGCTCTGATGTGGCACTGGTTACTGTACCTGTTGGAGAAGAGCTAAACCAGCCGTGCAAATCTCACATTAGAGTGCGAAGATCTGATAGTCGTGTTCAACGCTCCCCTTTCTGAAGCATTTTCATGCCTTTTATATGAAACACTGGCGCTGGAATGAGCGGAGCGCTGGATAAGACTGGGAAATCGTGCTGAAGTAGATGAGATTATTATAACAACAGAAACTGTCATATTCATGCAGGAATTACCCCTTTAAAAAAAACAAAACAACATTGTCAGTATCCACACTAGGGCTGTCACCTTTTATTCGATATTCGAATATGCATTCGAACATGTGAAATATCCGTAATCGAACTATAAATAAACTATTCGTTTTTTTAAAGTGCCACGTGTAGCGCATTTTTTACAGTCTATGATTAGACCGTTTGTTTTTTATTTTATTGTTTGCCATCTTGTCCAGTAGCGGGCGCTCTAAACGTATTGTAGCGTTGGGCCATGACCGAATCAAGCGAATAATAGCCAATAGCCTGTTTTGAAAATGGAAGATAAGGCACAGAACACCCAGCCTGAGCGGACAATTACGACCCCAACTCATCTAAAAAGTAGTGTCTGGAAATATTTTGGCTCGTAGATATTCGAATACATTGCTTGATATTTGATACCCGTTTGAATTAGATTTTTCTCAAAAGTGACAGCCCTAATCCACGATACATATTGTTGCATTTTTGTATTGCGATATATTGTGAGCTGATGTATTGTTACACCCCAGTGTCTGTTCCTCTGTGCAGGGTCTATCGTTGTGGACGGTCATGAACTGCGTGAGGAAGATCTGCGTCTGATGTACAGCTTCGACCAGACCTCAGGAACTCCGGCTCAGTACGAGGCCCATTCAGACGCGCAGGTGCTCACTCTGCTTTTCAGTTTATATAGCACAGTTAGTTCACCCAAAAATTCTGTCAGTAATTACTCACCCTCAACCCCGTAAGACTTTCGTTCATCTTCAGGACACACATTAAGATATTTTTGCTCTATTGGCCGACGCTGGTCATGTGTGAGCCTCCGTTCTGACGTACAACCCAGAAGCGCTGCGCTGTTACACTCGTGAACTCACTCAGAGAAACACAGAAGAACATGAAGAGTTGAATAAAGTCGTTATTTTGTTTGTTTTTTGCGCACAAAAGTATTCTCGCCGCTTGATAAACTTAAGGTTGAGCCACTGTAGTCACATTTGGACTATTTTAACATTGTTTTTACTAACTTTCTGGGCCGGCAAGTTTCAATAACAGAGAAGCCTATGGAGGAGTGAGCCAGCTCTCAGATTTAATCAGAAATATCTTCATTTGTGTTCTGAAGATGAACGAAAGTCTGATGGGGTTGAACAACATGAGGGAGAGTAATTACTGACCAAAGTTACATTTTTGGGTGAACTAACCCTTTAACACCCAGTCACGCTTGAAAAATAAAGTAAAATACCGTTATATAACGTGAAATCGGTATAATTTTGAAAAATACCGTGATATAAATTTTTGGTCATACCGCCCAGCACTACTTATACAATAATTCTATACATTAATAAACTAGTGCAAAATGCCCGTGCAAAATCAGTTTTTGTGTGTGTTTTTAGTAATTGTTGGTTTGGTGCCCGTGAAAGAGACTGTGAACGCATTGAATTCAGGGAGCAGGCTAGGTTACTACAAATGATGGCCGTGAATAAAATATAATATTCAGAAGTAAACAGTGTAGCTGACTGAGTGTTTATGAATACCACAACCTTCTAAGTGCTAGTGCAAAATGCCCGTGCAAAATCAGTTTTTGAGTGTGTTTTTAGTAATTGTTGGTTTGGTGTGTTTGAGTGCTCATTGTTACAATTACACAGCAAAAGTTCAGTGACATTTTTATTTGTGCATGGTAGAAAGCACACAGTGAACTCTGAGAAAACGCTACGCTTGAGCAAACAGTTTGTGAATAGGCAACTACAAATGATGCCCGTGAAAGAGACTGTGAATGCACTGAAAAGGATATGTTTAGTTGGTGAATAGCATTTACACAGTAACGTTAAGCGCACCAGAATGAAATATAATATTCAGAAGTAAACAGCATAGCTGACTTACAGATTCAGTTTACATCCACAAATGAATAAGCGCATCGATTCAGGGAGCAGTGCAAAGTGCCCGTGCAAAATCAGTTTTTGTGAGCTGATCGCCGTCAAAACAGTTCAGGAGATATTTCTTAGTGATGTCTGATTTCAACAGTTTCAATATGATAGCATTTTGAAAAAAAAGTGTCATGAATTTATTGCATTTTTGGGGGAAAATAATCAGCTTTTATAATAAATCTTTGAAAATCCAAATCTGGATTTGAATTTTTTATGATATTATAACCTAAAGATGCTATCATGTGAAAGTTTGAAACAGAAAATAGTGGTTTTCATCTTGCCACTTTCTTGGTAGAGAAACACATTTTTACTAAAATTAACCCTCAGGGGACCACTGTGTTTTTGGGGCCTTTGAGATGTTCTGACATGCCTTGACATTTGTGCTTTTTTCAGTTATTTATAAACATGTTAATGGCAAAGGTGTAAATTCACTCTATATAGCACAAACAGGGCTACCATAATATGCGAGCAACGTGTATGCAGATGTTTGTATTTTTAAGAGAATAATGTTTATGCGTGGTTATTGGAAAAAATTAAAATGAAAGTTGCTGAATTAAGACCACAAAACACATATTAAATATGTGTCCACGAGACTTTTGACTAATGGATGTTCTCCCTTTGTGTTCTAGCTTCAAAATTATGTGAAAATAGTTTTGCTTTATCGTTCACAAAAAAAAATACATTGATTTAAATGCTGTAAAACAGGTTTTGCTTGGAAAGCCAATATGCAAGGGGGAGGAGTAGTTTACACCTTAGATTGCATAATCTCTGCATAATCTCCCCACCCACTCTGCATAATGACTCTGCCTAATGAGCCATTCATTCAGGTGTGACACTGACTGAGCCACAAGGACAAAAGATGTATTTAGAAGAAGACTTATATTGACCATTTAAGATTTCGCTTACATTTCTCTTGTAAATATGTTTTGCTATTTTATTAAAAATGTTACAATTACAACAATAATTACAATTTCAACAATATTTCAAGTGTACTCTTTCTTTGTAAAAAAAAAAAGAAAAAAGATTATAGGCCTACATTTTATCATATGTATTCATTAGTTTGAATATAGCCAACATTGGAACATCTAACATCTTAGTCTATGAATTTATTTTTGAAAAAAATAGTATTTTTTTTGCAGTTTAATACGTTGCTTATACAAATACATTTTTTTCAACATATTCCAGTGGATTTTTACTCATCTCAGTAGGCTATAGCAAAGCAGTTTATTATTTCACACACAGACGCGCGATTCATATTTAGGCTAAACAGTCTTTACAAACATGTACCCTTCATTCATCTCACAGAAAGGCGAGTCATATTATAGAAATGCGATTCATCTTTTTGCGGTTTGCATAGGCCTACACTAACGTTATTCCATAACGTTATTCCACACGTGAGAAAAGAAAACAGCCTACCTCACTCCTCAGCGGAATCTGCTCCTCATATCAGGAGATATTGCTCCTCATATCAGCACTGTTCTGAGGAATCGTTTCTCCATAAGGTAGGCTATATTATGCCTCACTCGATCGCGACGCGCTGTGTTTACAGCTGATGGGCGTTTCACAGATCTTCAATAGTTCTCAGAATTTGCGTTTGAATAGCACGCGCTCTCCGGGGAGTGGTCACATTACTGTGAATGAGCTCTTAATGAGGTCGACTGGAGTCGCTCTCTTTTTATACAGATTACAGAAGCTGAGAATATTTGTTTTTTATATAAGTTACTTCATTTAACAGATGCGATCTCAAGCTTTATGCCCGTGGGTCTGTTTGCCTGTTTGACTGAATTTTCGCGGAGTTATAGATCATTTTCGAACGCGTTTCAAATGGGAGTTCACGGACAGAGAGAAGGGAGAAATCGCATCATGTTAATTTTTCTTTATTTGTCAAAAAGCAAAACACTTTATTTTTATTGTGAGTATACAGAAAAAAAATAGAAACTGAACAGGATCGATTGATGTATTACACGAAAATGAAAGATCAAAATTAACAGAGCATTTGGTGTTTATTTTCATTGCTAAAAAAAAAAAAACGAGCAAAACGCGCGGGCGCGTTTGTGGTCCCCTGAGGGTTAATCAAAATGGATTTATCACGTTCTGGAACCAAACTATAATATTCAGAAGTAAACAGTGTAGCTGACTGAGTGTTTATGTCAGAATGTTTATTTTTAAACCATAACCTTCTAAAAATGATATATTTAACGATATCTTTTGCATTTCTCATCCAAACAACGTCAAACTTGGCACTGCACTTACTCGTGCCCGTGGCAAGACACCTGTCGAATTTGAAATCCATCGGACTAACGGTTCGAGAGATATGTGGTTAACAGACACACACACACACACACACACAGACAGACAGACACACACACACACACACAGACAGACAGACAGACACACACACACACACACAGACAGACGTTCCTGTAATTTATAGATAGATAATTCTATACCGTACAGCCGTTTCAATGAGCTTAGAAGCGCCGTAACAGAGTCATATTTTTCTGTCAGACTTGATCATCTTACAGAACAATCCGTCCTCGCTCATCTCAGTCGATCGCTCCTGTCCTGAAGTGATCAGGCGTTTGTCTTCACAGGTGCTGGTTCTGCTCGACGTCACGCCGGATCAGTCCATGGTGGATGAAGGAGTGGCCCGTGAGGTCATCAACCGCATCCAGAAGCTGCGCAAGAAGGTGAGGACCCGAGGTCAAGCGTCTCTGAATTATGGGTGGCTCTTCCGGTTTGGGGAACTTCCATTGAAAAAGACTGAAACTAGTCATTTGAAATCATAAGGTTGCCCTATTAATAAAGCTTATCTGTCAGTTTCCCTTCATGTGTTATTTTCAGACATCATGAGAATAACGTAACACTTGGTATTTTAACGTGACATAACAACAAAAATATTGGTAACACTTTATAATAACTGCGTTAAGCATTACTAAACAGTTAATTCATCATTTATAAAGCATTAATAGACATTAATAAGCAGTTTATAAATACAGCTATAAATGCTGTATTCTTGATTTATAAGCATATCTATAATGTGTTTAATAATTGTATTTTCATACATTATTAATGATCAATTTATCATTTCTAAATGAAGTATAGCATTATTTACAAACCGGTTATTTAGGAGTTGTCAGTGGTTAGAAACATGTAGAAATACATGTTAATAAAGCATTTATTAACACACTAAGATATTGCCTAATTTGCATATTTAAACATTAAATTACAGAAAACTTGTAATACATTTTTTTCTCATCTTAATGTAGGTAATCAACTGGGAAAGTTTCATGGTGATATCTGCTAGTTAAAAATTTTACCCTATTCACCTGTAGTGTCTCGCCTGTTCAGAGCGTTTTCTTAGTTCATTTTCTTTTTTATGTCAGTTTCATAAAAACGTCGATTGGCCTAATTTGATACCGTAAAGTAAGACTGACTGCTCCTGACTAACGGAAGATGGCGGAAAAACACACGGAGAGCATCGGCTTTCGCTTCTACTCTACTCTAGACGGAGAGAAGACGGTCTTTTGTGGCTGTTCAGTCACATTCGATCACATGAGCGTTTGCACATCCTCACTTCTTGAAGACTCCATTTTGTATTGTTAATAACGGATTAATTAATACGCATCGGATTCAATGTCCAGGGTTTCTGTGTGTGGCCAGTATTTAGGATGACGAATGCGAAAAAACGCACCCGAAAGTGTCCAAGGACCTTGACTCAACCAATGGTTTGTGTTTCTGGTGGGACTAATTTTATAACCCATGTGTTGATTTTTGCAGCTCTGTTCTCACTGGTTTTCTCCAGAGGAGCGTTAAGTCAGTAGATATTTTTGGTGAAGGTTGAAGTCTTATTTCTGTTGTGTGTTTCCACACCTCTGACGTCTCCTCCCGTCATGTGTTTCTCTCTCTCTCTCTCTCTCTCTCTCTCTCTCTCTCTCTCTCTCTCTCTCTCTCTCTCTCTCTCTCTCTCTCTCTCTCTCTCTCTCTCTCTACTCTTCCCTCTCTCTCTCCCTCTCTCTCTCCTCTCCTCTCCTCTCCTCTCCTCTCTCCTTCCCTCTCTCCTTCCCTCTCTCCTTCCTCCTCTCTCCCCTCTCTCTCCCCTCTCTCTCTCTCTCTCTCTCTCTCTCTCTCTCTCTCTCTCTCTCTCTCTCTCACTCTCTCTCTCCTCCCTCTCTCTCTCTCTCTCTCTCTCTCTCTCTCTCTCTCTCTCTCTCTCTCTCTCTCTCGGGGTCAAGCTCACTTGTTTTTCCCAGACTCATGAGAGATGCTATTTGGACAATCTTTCCACCCCAGAGTTCTGCATGCGTTGAGCAATTGTTCGGTCTTAATAAAGCTTAAAGACAAACAGTGCTTTGAAGTTGTGTTGAAATCAGTAAAGTAAGACAGATTTCCTTTCTTCACCCCCCCAGCCGCCCCCGCCCCCCCCCCGTCCTCCTTTTTGTCTTAATAAACAAGCGTTTTTTCCATGTGAGGGGGAAGGGCTCGTGGACGCCCGCCAGGACCGAATTCCTCTCTTATTGAAAGTCTGAAAAAAAATCGGAGGGAATTTTCCATGGGAGGGAATTAATTTTTCAGCGTTTGCTGAGATGAGAGTTGGTAACCAGGGAGGGTTCATGGAAAAGCAGAAGCTATTGTGGTCTTTTTTTTTTTTTTCTCGTTGTTCAAAGGCACCGAATGCCCAAGGCCACATTTTCCACAACAAGCCCATTTGTTTTCTCGTAGCGTCTGCTTTGGGAAAATGATTAGCACTTTGCTGGCATTTCCCACTACACGTCTTTGAAATGAAGGCAGATTAAATGAGCTTTTCGTCATCACTGAGAAACTCAAGAGTAATTAATGTTCACTGAAAGGAGGTGCTGATCTTTCAGAAAAATTTGAACTAAATAATGTATAATATTGAGTATCATTACTAGGGGTGTAACAATATATCGTGTCATTATATATCGCAATACAAAACTGCAACAGTATGTATCGTGATAGTGACGATATGTGTTGTGTGTAGATCACCCAAAATTTCTGTGTATTCAAGTTTTCAGAGTTTTAGTGTCAGAACTACATTAAACTACTATATAATGTTGAATATAATGTATAATAATGCAATGGTGGAATATTTGTGTGTCCTGATAATGCCAGATGTCTGATGTTCCCAGTAAAAGTGTCCGACATTATTATAAATATATCTAGTCAGTGACAGTGAAAGCATATTCGTCTAAAGTAATTCTGTATTTTGAGCTTCAGAATCATGAATATTGTTATTCTGGTGTCTCTATTGTCCTGTGCTTTGGGTTTCAGCACCAAGTCCAAGACTATTCATTTACACACACAATGTAACACCAAATTTAGCATTTTAATCAACAGTTCATTTTTTTGTAAACCTTTTATAATATGACTTTGAGTATCACAATAAAATATCATGAGTCCAGTTTCGTGATATGTATCGAATCGTGACATGAGGATATCGTTACAACCCCTACTCATTACTGGTGACTACATATTAGGGCTGGGTAAAAAATATCGATTTCTCGATTTTAATCGATTCTCATTTTTACGAAACGATATCGATTCTTAAATCCCAAGAATCGATTAGTCATCCTGTTTTCAGTGATGAATGAATGGAACATTGTTGCGTACACCCCATTCAATAAATCGCAATAATCTTTGTGCTTTGTTATTATTAATATGAAACAAAGTCTCAGATTTCAAATTACGTCCATGTTCTTATGAAATTCAAAAACATAAATACCGTTTTTGGCGCTGTGGCGTGAGATCGCTCTGGCTCAGCTCTAGAGAAGCAGCAGCGCGGAGCGCACACGGTCTTCTCTTCCGCCTTAATAATATCCGTTACAGCGCGAAATAAACATGAATGAGCTTCTGAAAGTGTGTTAAAAGGTAGAGTACAACTGATCGAAGTCCGTATCGTCACATGGAATCGCTCAATCAGTGTTTCAACCGTGGAAAGACGTTAGTAAACAATGTCATGTAACGTCACATTTACCTCAGAAAAAAACATATCCAGTGACCATAAACTCGTTAGTCAGCTAGAAAAATTAACTCTAGAGAGGAGCATTTTGTTAAATATATGCACCATATTACATATTCATTATATTTTTTAATGTTCTTCAATATTTAATGCATGTTTGAATAAATCTGGAAAGTTTTTTATGATAACCACCATTTAAATTTGTATATAATTTCATATAACTTTATTATTATAAAAATAAATAAGTGTATTTTAAGTGTTTGTATACAAATCAAATCAGTTATTTTTTACCTTCAATATCAGAGTAGGCTAATGAAGCCTACAGGCTACAACTGACTCCCATAGTTTACAATAATAGTTAAGAGATTTGTTTTCCTTGAGAAAATTTGCAATGTATTGTACCTGATATCCAAAATAATCGATATTGAATCGAATCGAATCGTAATCGAAATCGAATCGAATTGCAAGCTTGTGAATCGAAATCGAATCGAATTGTGAAATTTGTGTCAATACCCAGCCCTACTACATATGAGGCTGTAATGTGTCCAAACTTGTCGTCTCAGGGTCATCTGGTCCCGTCGGATGAGATCACGGTGTACTACAGCACTCAGCCGGCTGGGGAATACCTGGATCAAGTCATCCAAGCACACACAGACTTCATCTTGGCCACGACTAAAGCTCCTCTCAAGCCCTATCCAGTGGCCCAGAATGCCAGTGTGATCGTCCAGGAGAAAACTCAGGTACTGAACTCAAGAGATGTGCTCATTCTTCTACTGATGCCCTGATACCAACATTTGATATATACTCGGTGATGTATCAGCCAATAATCAGTATCATCCGATTAGGGATGGGACGGTATGAAAATTTCATATCACGATAATAGTGACCAGAATTATCATGATTATCAATATTATCACGGTTTTGTTAAAACGAGATGAAAGTGTTCAAAAATAACTGATGCTCACACTGAAAACATTTCAACAAGTTTTATATTTGAAAATCAACAAACAGCAAATAAAACAAGCAGCTCTATGCACTTTTTTAAGCATCGCATTTCCTTCCTTATACATACAACCGGCGTAGCGTCATAGAATGTCTCTGAAAAGGTTCACACCCACTTTTAGGGGAAAACAATCCGGCGAGCGCCATACACAGTATCGGATTGAGGACGTGTACTAACCCTTACAAACATGTAATTTGTATGTAAACATTTTTTTCACACAGTAGGCTACCCCTATTATGTATTTGTATTTAATTAAATTTTTCCACACAGTATTTTGTATTTTTATTTTATTTTAAATACATTTCCATGTACTTATGCCCATCTCTGCCTGCCATCATCATCAATATCTTGCCGTTATGGAAATATCATGAATTACGGGGATGATGCTATCGAAAGCTAAATCAGGCTAGTTGTATGGCTGGACAGAAAAGTGCACTCAGTAGCTACTCTAAATATAAAGACATAATATTATACATTTAAAGATGTTTACTTCTTAAAACCGAAGTAAAATCATTCACTGGCTACCTGGTGACTCGATGAGGTGCGAGTAAATGTCCGGGTAATACACTTCTGGCCAATGGGTGGGGTTGTTAGACCAATTTGACGCTGGTAGAATGAAAGGGACATGTTTTTAAGTTGCCCAAATTAAGTTTATAAATGTATCGTTCACGCTCTATGGAAGGCAGGGTGGACATATAATTACTCGATATATTTCATCTAAGTAATTTCTGAAGTTATACACGTCTGCCGGCTGTGTACGGACGTTGTTTTGTGCCGCTATTTTGTATTGAAGTCTATGGGAAGTCTGGCTTGTTTTCTCCTAAAAAGGGGCGGTTACGAAATTGACACAGTTAAGTTCCCGGATGTGCCGGTTGTATGTATAATGACCGTCGTCAATAACAACGCATTGTTATGCACATGTATCACAACGGACAATCACGCACTCTCTCGTTTCATTCAAATACAACTTGCCGTCTTGCGTCTCCGTTTTCGATTGTATTGAAAATGAAATCAGATTTGATTTATTGTTTACTGAGTTTGATAATATTTTTGTGATCATCTTGTCTGGACGATTGTTTTGTACACTGTACAAAATTAATTTATAAACGGGTAAGATTTAAAACATTAATCTGCCTTCCGCCATTCCTTCTCGAATAAAAACACAACAATATTTCAGTCTATTTGCGTCAGCCTGTTGCTGGCTGGACATGATTTACAGTGAGTTATTAAAATCGCGATAATCAAACACGTTTTTAATGATAATTCAATTTTAAACGATAATAATAACCGTCAGTACATTTTATCGTGGTTTATAGTGAGACCGGTAATCGTCCCATCCCTATGTCCGATAAAAGCAATTATTTTCAATATTGGCCATCGGCAGATTGTTTAAAAACAGCAGATGATCAGGGCCGATTATATCCTAGTAAAGCAATGTGTAATATGAGAAAATACCATAGAATGCATAAAGGTTTTCTGCCTCTGTTGTTAAATATGGTCTTACATGCCTAAAGTTGACCAAATGAAATTTAATAATATTGGCTACCATTTTAGCATGCTTTTGAAATGACAGCTGAGAATCTAAAATTACTAAAAGTATTTAAAATCAGGAACGACATTCAGCTTTTCTCCTTTAACAAATACATCAGGATGAGGAATCACTGGAGATCTTTGTGAAAAGAACATTCAAACAGTTTTGCTTATATATTTATATGTAAATATGAATTACTTAACCAATCAATATTTGACCCCATGAATCACCCGTAGTTAAAGCCAGGGTTGCCAGGTCCGTGGTTTTCCCCTACATCAAAAATGATTTGTACATTAATAACATTGCTTTCTTACTTCTGACAAGAAACAAAGTCTCAGCTTTCAAATTGTTCATTATAATAATTGCTTTTATCGACCAATACGGATTATTGGCCCATACATTGGTGCATCCCTAATCAGTGTGATTGATATTCAAAATGATAAGCAATGCTGCATTGTTTACAGTTTGTAAATCTGCAGTCCGAGTTGACGAATATGGACTATTGATTCCTGCTGATATTGATAATTAACTTACATGCAGACAGTCTCATGTAGTCCTTTCAGTGTGTTCAAGCGCAGCTTTTTAACTGAGATGCAGTGAACTTTCTTTAACTTTCGTCGCCGCTAGTTATTTCACATCGACTTGGTGCGTCACGGCCTTTAAACACAAAAGGAGATATTTTGAAAATTGTGTGTTTTTGTCCATGTTATTAAAGCCATTGAGATTTAAAACAACTCTATCTTTCATTGTATGGACAAAAAAAATAAATTAAGACAATTGTTAGATATATTGTCGCACAGCTCTCTATATAAAGTTGGATATATAGTACATCCGACTTTATCTGCATGCATACAGTACACTCAGTAAATCAGTATTACTGTATATAGATATACAAACTGCTTGATTGTTTATATCAGCGGTGTCAGTGACCGATAGCCAGAGGCTCCGCGAAATATAAGGCTTTAAGATATTATAAACATTAACATCATGATTTTCTGTAAAGCTGCTTTAAAACGGTGTTTTGTAAAAAGGTTTATACAAATACATTTAATGTGACCTGACAATTTTCTAAATATCTTTTGTGTTTAACTAAAGAAATTGAGTCCTACAGGTTTGATGTAAATTATTTTTGGGTGAGTTATCCCTATAGCACATATAACACAGAACTGCTGAAGAGCTGTGGTTAAGACATGAACATGTTATATAATGTTTGGGTAATGCTCATGTACGTAACACTACAGCACTCACCATCGGGTCAGAACACAGAGAAATCATCACTGAACTCAAACAGCACATGTAGTCTTCAGCGCGCTAGACATGCATTGAGTGTCTCTGTTACTCTTTATAGATCAAAAATGAATAAAGCATTATACATGAGATGATGCAGACGCAAGTAATAGAATAATAATGGGTTTGCATGAAATGGGAACATTTGCGTCAACACTAATAGAAATACACATGAAGACTGTCATGTACAGGAAGAGAAGAACTAATGAACTATTAATGGTGTATAAACTCACATTATCATCACGAGTCTATGTGCATATTTTCATTGCATTCCCAGATTCTTTCTCCAAATAATGATGAAATCAAATCAACACAAGAGAATATAAAAACAATTCTGTTCTAAATACATTTTTGTTGTGTAAACATGCCCTAAATTTAATGTAAAATGCGCCCTTATTATTATTATTAATTATATTATTATTATAGTATATTCAAATTAGTGCTGTCAATCGACTAAAAAAATTAACTAATAAATTGCGCATTTTTCTACTATTAATCACACTTAACATTAGTTTTTAGTATTTTTTTGAGCATAAACCATTTATTCAGTCGCATATTGGTAAGATATGGCAACATTTTAACCGCTTTACAGCGTTTTTAAAATCCTACATTTGTATTGTTATATACACCCAACAATACTTGCATTCAAAACTGTAACTCTGCATTTTCTCTCAAAGAATATATCGTCGTCACTGGTGCGTAATGAATCTTGGGATAGGCTGTGACGGATCCTCTCGTTCTGTCCTGGAGAACAGTTTTAGGCCGCATTCGAAGGAGCCTCGGAATTGGGACAGTCTTTGTCGTGTCTTTGTGACGCAGTCGTCCTTCGAAGGATGCGGTCTTCTGTTGCGTAACAGCATCTCTAGAGAGTAGGGGTTTAACAGCATATCGTGTCACAATATATCGCAATACAAAAATGCATCAATATATATATCGTGGATAGTTCACCCGAAATAAAAATGACTGTGTGAGAACAAATTCAAGTTTTCAGAGTTTTAGTGTCAGAACTACATTAAACTTCTATATAATGTTGAATATAATGTATAATAATGCAATGGTGCAATATTAGTGTGTCCTGATAATGCCAAATGTCTGATGTTCCCAGTAAAAGTGTCCTACATTATTATAAATATATCTAGTCAGTGACAGTGAAAGCACATTCATCTAAAATAATTCTGTTTTCAGCTTCAGAATCATGAATATTGTTATTCTGGCGTCTCTATTGTCCTGTGCTTTGGGTTTCAGCACCAAGTCCAAGACTATTCATTTACACACACAATGAAATACCAAATTTAGCATTTTAATCAACAGTTCAATTTTTGTAAACCTTTTATCATTTTTTTTTGGAGTATCGCAATAATATCGTATCGTGAGTTCAGTATCGCGATATGAGGATATCGTTACACCCCTACTAGAAAGGTGCTTTGGTGGGACTGGATCAGGGTTGATTTGTGATTGTGTGTTTGTGTGTGTGTGTGTGTGTGTGTGTGTGTGTTGTATGACAGTTGAAAGGCTCGGATCTGGAGTTGACTATCGTGAGAGGATCTGGAGTCTCCAGAGTGTCTCTGAACTCTTCAGTCTGTGCTCACGTCAACCTGAGAGTCACGCTCAAGGACAAGCAGCAAGGTACACCTCAGTCATCACACAATCACAACTGTACACCTCAGTCATCACACAATCACAACTGTACACCTCAGTCATCACACAATCACAACTGTACACCTCAGTCATCACACAATCACAACTGTACACCTCAGTCATCACACAATCACACAATCACAACTGTACACCTCAGTCATCACACAATCACAACTGTACACCTCAGTCATCACACAATCACAACTGTACACCTCAGTCATCACACAATCACACAATCACAACTGTACACCTCAGTCATCACACAATCATACAATCACAACTGTACACCTCAGTCATCACACAATCACAACTGTACACCTCAGTCATCACACAATCACAACTGTACTCCTCAGTCATCACACAATCATACAATCACAACTGTACACCTCAGTCATCACACAATCACAACTGTACACCTCAGTCATCACACAATCACAACTGTACACCTCAGTCATCACACAATCACACAATCACAACTGTACACCTCAGTCATCACACAATCACACAATCACAACTGTACACCTCAGTCATCACACAATCACAACTGTACACCTCAGTAATCACACAATCACAACTGTACACCTCAGTCATCACACAATCACAACTGTACACCTCAGTCATCACACAATCACACAATCACAACTGTACTCCTCATCATCACACAATCACACAATCACAACTGTACACCTCAGTCATCACACAATCACACAATCACAACTGTACACCTCAGTCATCACACAATCACAACTGTACACCTCAGTCATCACACAATCACACAATCACAACTGTACTCCTCATCATCACACAATCACACAATCACAACTGTACACCTCAGTCATCACACAATCACAACTGTACACCTCAGTCATCACACAATCACACAATCACAACTGTACTCCTCATCATCACACAATCACAACTGTACTCCTCATCCATCACACAATCACAACTGTACTCCTCTTTCATCACACAATCACAACTGTACACTTCAGTCATCACACAATCACAACTGTACTCCTCTTTCATCACACAATCACAACTGTACTCCTCTTTCATCACACAATCACAACTGTACTCCTCTTTCATCACACAATCACAACTGTACTCCTCTTTCATCACACAATTACAACTGTACTCCTCATCATCACACAATTACAACTGTACTCCTCTTTCATCACACAATCACAACTGTACTCCTCAGTCATCACACAATCACAACTGTACTCCTCATCATCACACAATTACAACTGTACTCCTCTTTCATCACACAATCACAACTGTACTCCTCATCATCACACAATCACAACTGTACTCCTCATCATCACACAATCACAACTGTACTCCTCTTTCATCACACAATCACAACTGTACTCCTCTTTCATCACACAATCACACCTGTACTCCTCATCCATCACACAATCACAACTGTACTCCTCTTTCATCACACAATCACAACTGTACTCCTCATCATCACACAATCACAACTGTACTCCTCATCCATCACACAATCACAACTGTACTCCTCATCATCACACAATCACAACTGTACTCCTCATCCATCACACAATCACAACTGTACTCCTCTTTCATCACACAATCACAACTGTACTCCTCATCATCACACAATTACAACTGTACTCCTCATCCATCACACAATCACAACTGTACTCCTCTTTCATCACACAATCACAACTGTACTCCTCATCATCACACAATTACAACTGTACTCCTCTTTCATCACACAATCACAACTGTACTCCTCATCCATCACACAATCACAACTGTACTCCTCTTTCATCACACAATCACAACTGTACTCCTCATCATCACACAATTACAACTGTACTCCTCTTTCATCACACAATCACAACTGTACTCCTCATCCATCACACAATCACAACTGTACTCCTCATCCATCACACAATCACAACTGTACTCCTCTTTCATCACACAATCACAACTGTACTCCTCATCCATCACACAATCACAACTGTACACTTCAGTCATCACACAATCACAACTGTACTCCTCTTTCATCACACAATCACAACTGTACACTTCAGTCATCACACAATCACAACTGTACTCCTCTTTCATCACACAATCACAACTGTACTCCTCTTTCATCACACAATCACAACTGTACTCCTCTTTCATCACACAATCACAACTGTACTCCTCTTTCATCACACAATCACAACTGTACTCCTCATCCATCACACAATCACAACTGTACACTTCAGTCATCACACAATCACAACTGTACTCCTCTTTCATCACACAATTACAACTGTACTCCTCATCCATCACACAATCACAACTGTACACTTCAGTCATCACACAATCACAACTGTACTCCTCTTTCATCACACAATCACAACTGTACACTTCAGTCATCACACAATCACAACTGTACTCCTCTTTCATCACACAATCACAACTGTACTCCTCTTTCATCACACAATCACAACTGTACTCCTCATCATCACACAATCACAACTGTACTCCTCATCATCACACAATCACAACTGTACTCCTCTTTCATCACACAATCACAACTGTACTCCTCATCCATCACACAATCACAACTGTACTCCTCATCCATCACACAATCACAACTGTACTCCTCATCATCACACAATCACAACTGTACTCCTCATCATCACACAATCACAACTGTACTCCTCTTTCATCACACAATCACAACTGTACTCCTCATCCATCACACAATCACAACTGTACTCCTCTTTCATCACACAATTACAACTGTACTCCTCATCAATCACACAATCACAACTGTACACTTCAGTCATCACACAATCACAACTGTACTCCTCTTTCATCACACAATCACAACTGTACTCCTCTTTCATCACACAATCACAACTGTACTCCTCTTTCATCACACAATCACAACTGTACTCCTCTTTCATCACACAATCACAACTGTACTCCTCTTTCATCACACAATCACAACTGTACTCCTCATCCATCACACAATCACAACTGTACACTTCAGTCATCACACAATCACAACTGTACTCCTCTTTCATCACACAATCACAACTGTACTCCTCTTTCATCACACAATTACAACTGTACTCCTCTTTCATCACACAATCACAACTGTACTCCTCATCCATCACACAATCACAACTGTACACTTCAGTCATCACACAATCACAACTGTACTCCTCATCCATCACACAATCACAACTGTACTCCTCTTCATCACACAATCACAACTGTACTCCTCTTTCATCACACAATCACAACTGTACTCCTCTTTCATCACACAATCACAACTGTACACTTCAGTCATCACACAATCACAACTGTACTCCTCTTTCATCACACAATCACAACTGTACTCCTCTTTCATCACACAATCACAACTGTACTCCTCATCCATAACACAATTACAACTGTACTCCTCATCCATCACACAATCACAACTGTACTCCTCTTTCATCACACAATCACAACTGTACTCCTCTTTCATCACACAATCACAACTGTACTCCTCTTTCATCACACAATCACAACTGTACACTTCAGTCATCACACAATCACAACTGTACTCCTCTTTCATCACACAATCACAACTGTACTCCTCTTTCATCACACAATCACAACTGTACTCCTCTTTCATCACACAATCACAACTGTACTCCTCTTTCATCACACAATCACAACTGTACTCCTCTTTCATCACACAATCACAACTGTACTCCTCATCCATCACACAATCACAACTGTACACTTCAGTCATCACACAATCACAACTGTACTCCTCTTTCATCACACAATTACAACTGTACTCCTCATCCATCACACAATCACAACTGTACACTTCAGTCATCACACAATCACAACTGTACTCCTCTTTCATCACACAATCACAACTGTACACTTCAGTCATCACACAATCACAACTGTACTCCTCTTTCATCACACAATCACAACTGTACTCCTCTTTCATCACACAATCACAACTGTACTCCTCATCATCACACAATCACAACTGTACTCCTCATCATCACACAATCACAACTGTACTCCTCTTTCATCACACAATCACAACTGTACTCCTCATCCATCACACAATCACAACTGTACTCCTCATCCATCACACAATCACAACTGTACTCCTCATCATCACACAATCACAACTGTACTCCTCATCATCACACAATCACAACTGTACTCCTCTTTCATCACACAATCACAACTGTACTCCTCATCCATCACACAATCACAACTGTACTCCTCTTTCATCACACAATTACAACTGTACTCCTCATCAATCACACAATCACAACTGTACACTTCAGTCATCACACAATCACAACTGTACTCCTCTTTCATCACACAATCACAACTGTACTCCTCTTTCATCACACAATCACAACTGTACTCCTCTTTCATCACACAATCACAACTGTTCTCCTCATCCATAACACAATTACAACTGTACTCCTCTTTCATCACACAATCACACCTGTACTCCTCATCATCACACAATCACAACTGTACTCCTCTTTTATCACACAATCACAACTGTACTCCTCTTTCATCACACAATCACAACTGTACTCCTCATCATCACACAATCACAACTGTACTCCTCATCATCACACAATCACAACTGTACTCCTCTTTCATCACACAATCACAACTGTACTCCTCATCCATCACACAATCACAACTGTACACTTCAGTCATCACACAATCACAACTGTACTCCTCTTTCATCACACAATCACAACTGTACTCCTCTTTCATCACACAATCACAACTGTACTCCTCATCATAACACAATTACAACTGTACACTTCAGTCATCACACAATCACAACTGTACTCCTCTTTCATCACACAATCACAACTGTACTCCTCTTTCATCACACAATCACAACTGTACTCCTCATCCATCACACAATCACAACTGTACACTTCAGTCATCACACAATCACAACTGTACTCCTCTTTCATCACACAATCACAACTGTACTCCTCTTTCATCACACAATCACAACTGTACTCCTCTTTCATCACACAATCACAACTGTACTCCTCATCCATAACACAATTACAACTGTACTCCTCATCCATCACACAATTACAACTGTACTCCTCTTTCATCACACAATCACAACTGTACTCCTTTCATCACACAATCACAACTGTACTCCTCTTTCATCACACAATCACAACTGTACTCCTCTTTCATCACACAATTACAACTGTACTCCTCTTTCATCACACAATCACAACTGTACTCCTCATCCATCACACAATCACAACTGTACTCCTCTTTCATCACACAATCACAACTGTACTCCTCTTTCATCACACAATCACAACTGTACTCCTCTTTCATCACACAATCACAACTGTACTCCTCTTTCATCACACAATTACAACTGTACTCCTCTTTCATCACACAATCACAACTGTACTCCTCTTTCATCACACAATCACAACTGTACTCCTCTTTCATCACACAATTACAACTGTACTCCTCTTTCATCACACAATCACAACTGTACTCCTCATCCATCACACAATCACAACTGTACTCCTCTTTCATCACACAATTACAACTGTACTCCTCTTTCATCACACAATCACAACTGTACTCCTCATCATCACACAATCACAACTGTACTCCTCAGTCATCACACAATCACAACTGTACTCCTCAGTCATCACACAATCACACAATCACAACTGTACACCTCAGTCATCACACAATCACACAATCACAACTGTACACCTCAGTCATCACACAATCACAACTGTACACTTCAGTCATCACACAATCACAACTGTACTCCTCTTTCATCACACAATCACAACTGTACTCCTCTTTCATCACACAATCACAACTGTACTCCTCTTTCATCACACAATCACAACTGTACTCCTCTTTCATCACACAATCACACAATCACAACTGTACACCTCAGTCATCACACAATCACACAATCACAACTGTACACCTCAGTCATCACACAATCACACAATCACAACTGTACACCTCAGTCATCACACAATCACAACTGTACTCCTCTTTCATCACACAATCACAACTGTACTCCTCTTTCATCACACAATCACAACTGTACTCCTCATCCATCACACAATCACAACTGTACTCCTCTTTCATCACACAATCACAACTGTACTCCTCATCATCACACAATCACAACTGTATTCCTCTTTCATCACACAATCACACCTGTACTCCTCATCATCACACAATCACAACTGTACACTTCAGTCATCACACAATCACAACTGTACTCCTCATCCATCACACAATCACAACTGTACACTTCAGTCATCACACAATCACAACTGTACTCCTCTTTCATCACACAATCACAACTGTACTCCTCTTTCATCACACAATTACAACTGTACTCCTCATCCATCACACAATCACAACTGTACTCCTCATCATCACACAATCACAACTGTACTCCTCATCCATCACACAATCACAACTGTACTCCTCTTTCATCACACAATCACAACTGTACTCCTCTTTCATCACACAATCACAACTGTACACTTCAGTCATCACACAATCACAACTGTACTCCTCTTTCATCACACAATCACAACTGTACTCCTCTTTCATCACACAATCACAACTGTACTCCTCATCCATAACACAATTACAACTGTACTCCTCATCCATCACACAATCACAACTGTACTCCTCTTTCATCACACAATCACAACTGTACTCCTCTTTCATCACACAATCACAACTGTACTCCTCTTTCATCACACAATCACAACTGTACTCCTCTTTCATCACACAATCACAACTGTACTCCTCATCATCACACAATTACAACTGTACTCCTCTTTCATCACACAATCACAACTGTACTCCTCATCATCACACAATTACAACTGTACACTTCAGTCATCACACAATCACAACTGTACTCCTCTTTCATCACACAATCACAACTGTACTCCTCATCCATCACACAATCACAACTGTACTCCTCATCATCACACAATCACAACTGTACACTTCAGTCATCACACAATCACAACTGTACTCCTCTTTCATCACACAATCACAACTGTACACTTCAGTCATCACACAATCACAACTGTACTCCTCATCCATCACACAATCACAACTGTACACTTCAGTCATCACACAATCACAACTGTACTCCTCATCCATCACATAATCACAACTGTACACTTCAGTCATCACACAATCACAACTGTACTCCTCTTTCATCACACAATCACAACTGTACACTTCAGTCATCACACAATCACAACTGTACTCCTCATCATCACACAATCACAACTGTACTCCTCATCATCACACAATCACAACTGTACTCCTCATCATCACACAATCACAACTGTACTCCTCATCCATCACATAATCACAACTGTACACTTCAGTCATCACACAATCACAACTGTACTCCTCTTTCATCACACAATCACAACTGTACACTTCAGTCATCACACAATCACAACTGTACTCCTCATCCATCACATAATCACAACTGTACACTTCAGTCATCACACAATCACAACTGTACTCCTCTTTCATCACACAATCACAACTGTACACTTCAGTCATCACACAATCACAACTGTACTCCTCATCATCACACAATCACAACTGTACTCCTCATCCATCACACAATCACAACTGTACTCCTCTTTCATCACACAATCACAACTGTACACTTCAGTCATCACACAATCACAACTGTACTCCTCTTTCATCACACAATCACACCTGTACTCCTCTTTCATCACACAATTACAACTGTACTCCTCTTTCATCACACAATCACAACTGTACTCCTCTTTCATCACACAATCACAACTGTACTCCTCATCCATCACACAATCACACCTGTACTCCTCTTTCATCACACAATCACAACTGTATTCCTCATCCATCACACAATCACAACTGTACTCCTCTTTCATCACACAATTACAACTGTACTCCTCTTTCATCACACAATCACAACTGTACTCCTCTTTCATCACACAATCACAACTGTACTCCTCATCATCACACAATTACAACTGTACTCCTCTTTCATCACACAATCACAACTGTACTCCTCATCCATCACACAATCACAACTGTACACTTCAGTCATCACACAATCACAACTGTACTCCTCTTTCATCACACAATCACAACTGTACTCCTCTTTCATCACACAATCACAACTGTACTCCTCTTTCATCACACAATCACAACTGTACTCCTCTTTCATCACACAATCACAACTGTACACCTCATCCATCACACAATCACAACTGTACACTTCAGTCATCACACAATCACAACTGTACTCCTCATCCATCACACAATCACAACTGTACACTTCAGTCATCACACAATCACAACTGTACTCCTCATCCATCACATAATCACAACTGTACACTTCAGTCATCACACAATCACAACTGTACTCCTCTTTCATCACACAATCACAACTGTACACTTCAGTCATCACACAATCACAACTGTACTCCTCATCATCACACAATCACAACTGTACTCCTCATCCATCACACAATCACAACTGTACACTTCAGTCATCACACAATCACAACTGTACTCCTCTTTCATCACACAATCACAACTGTACACTTCAGTCATCACACAATCACAACTGTACTCCTCATCCATCACACAATCACAACTGTACACTTCAGTCATCACACAATCACAACTGTACTCCTCATCCATCACATAATCACAACTGTACACTTCAGTCATCACACAATCACAACTGTACTCCTCTTTCATCACACAATCACAACTGTACACTTCAGTCATCACACAATCACAACTGTACTCCTCATCATCACACAATCACAACTGTACTCCTCATCCATCACACAATCACAACTGTACTCCTCATCCATCACACAATCACAACTGTACACTTCAGTCATCACACAATCACAACTGTACTCCTCATCCATCACACAATCACAACTGTACACTTCAGTCATCACACAATCACAACTGTACTCCTCATCCATCACACAATCACAACTGTACTCCTCTTTCATCACACAATCACAACTGTACTCCTCATCCATCACACAATCACAACTGTACACTTCAGTCATCACACAATCACACAATCACAACTGTACACTTCAGTCATCACACAATCACACAATCACAACTGTACACCTCATCCATCACACAATCACAACTGTACTCCTCTTTCATCACACAATTACAACTGTACTCCTCTTTCATCACACAATCACAACTGTACTCCTCTTTCATCACACAATTACAACTGTACTCCTCTTTTTTATCACACAATCACAACTGTACTCCTCATCATCACACAATCACAACTGTATTCCTCTTTCATCACACAATCACAACTGTACTCCTCAGTTTTTGTCACAACTGTACACCTTTGTTTTACCAACATTTATGTTACAACAGTCATTCACACTAGAGCTCTGCTAATGTGCGCACTGTTTTTGATACAGTTTCAACATGTTCACCGCAATAAATTAGAAAAATATCCAATCAGATCAAATCTGGCCAATCAGAGCAGAGTAGCTCACGGAAAGGCGGGATTTAGAGAGATTGATTCAGCTGACGAGTCGTTTGAGAATCATTGAAAAATGTGGTGATGTGCAAATGTATATTATGAGGAAATTAAACAGTTTTTTGACCTTTGATGCATGTAAACCTGTTGTAGGAGAGTCCACAACAACATTAGGAAACTTTAAAATAGCACTTTAAAGTAATTAACCGTGAAGACTATCCAGTGTTATTTTACATTTGATTACTTTATTCTGTTGGACCTACCTAAACTTAAGTGCAAATATTATGAGATCTAAACATTATTGGTTCTAGCTTGTCAAACGCAGGCTGTAACATCGTGTTATTTAAACGATAGGATCTTATGTATGTGCGTTGATCAGTGTTAAAAGAAAATAAATGTCTAAATTAGATCGTTTTAATGATGAACTCACCTGCCAATCTCTGAATGTCTTTTACAAGTCAAGATGGGCAAGTGACAGATGCTTGGCCGGGTTTGATGGCTCTTCATCAGTTTTATAAGCAAAGTAATTCCAAGTTTCACTTCTACTGCCCTCTTTATTAATTAGCTTTGGGCGTGTTGAGAGAGATTCAACTGCGTTATCCATTTTGCTCACATTTGCCGGTTTCACGTCAGTTTGAGTCGCACACCGAACTGAACTCCGGTGAACTTCAGAACAGCAGCATAAGTACCGAAACGAGCAAAATAATGGTATTGTCCCGTTTGAAATAAAATATGTAAGAGATAATGTACCTCCAGCCGGTTGTTCTCTCAAAATAACCCCCGACAGGATGATGAGGACCCCGACGCGAAGCTACTTATTACACGGCTACTTGCCACTAGGGGTGCGCCAAAATATCGATATGGCGATATCTCGCGATATTTACTCCCGCGATCGATTCTCGATGCGCTCTTGCCAAGTATCAATCTTAAAAGCCGTTAGGGCGGGCGTACACGGTGCGAGTTCGCACACTCGGGAGGTCGTGAGATATAGCACACGTTGCGAGTCAGTTTAACTGATAATCGCGTCAAAGCAGCTGGTACACGGCACAACTGTCCTGCATGAATTTGATCCCGAGCCGGCAGCAATCACGTGAGCTTTCGCGCTAAACACAGGGACCGTCATGTTGCATGCAGGCAAAGCTTCAGATAGAAAAATTACATAAATGTGTGTGCAAATGATTTGTTGAAAAGCAGAGAACTGTAGCCATTCCGTTCAACATAAAAACTTGAGAGAGAGAGAGAGAGAGAGAGAAGTGTGTGTGTGTGTGTGTGTGTGTGTGTGTGTGTGGACATGTTTTTCTACACCGGTGGGGACTTAAACCTGAATGCACACAGGCTCATGGGGACTCGTGTCACCGTGGGGACCTAAATTGAGGTCCCCATGGGTACAAAAGCTTATAAATCATACAGAATTAGTTTTTTAAAATGTAAAAATGCAGAATGTCTCCTGTGATGGGTAGGTTTAGGGATAGGGGCAGTGTAAGGGGATAGAATATATAGTTTGTACAGTATAAAAACCATTACGTCTATGGAGAATCCTCACAAAGAAAGTGCACCAGACGTGTGTGTGTGTGTGTGTGTGTGACAGTGACAGTGTATGCGCACGCTGTATGGTTGCTGCCACTGAGGTATAGCCCCATCGACGTGGTTGTGTATGATTTGGCAATAGGGGACAGCTGGTGAAAATCGGTCCGACTCCCAGAATTTTTTAAACATGTTTAAAAATTATCGGGGGGTCGGGAGGTGCTCGTAACGTGCTCGTAACGTGCTCGGCTCGGCTTGTAATTCCTCTCACACGCTGCGAGCCGCGACCGTGCGAGCATCATCGATTCCACTCGATTTCTCCCGAGTGAAAAAAATCATCTGCGAGCAAAACAAAAATAGTGTCTGTGACTGTTTTGTTGCAAGACACAAGTTGTTTTTGTTATTGTGTTTCATCCCAAAAAATAAATGGAGATTCATTTTCCTAATTAAAAAAAAAAACTTTTTATTTCTTAAAACATGATATATTGTGAGTTCTTACTTATAATATATCGATTATCGCAGTATCGCCATATCGTGATATTACCGGTATCGTGAACAATGTATCGCGTATCGTATCGTATCGTGAAGTACCCAGTGATTCCCAGCCCTACTTGCCACATAAGTAAATAGTTAAACACTAAATATTGATTGGCGTTTAAATATTTTATTAGCTCTTTAAATGCAAAGCTTGAGCGGAGAGAGCAGTTTCAGCGCGACAAGCTCAAACTAGACGGACATTTAAGAGCACAGCATTCCCCCACATAAATAATTATGGAGATCAGAGATATTGATTTCAGATTAAACTGTTTTAAAATCATACCTGTTTGTATCTTATAATCTAACAGTGAACAAAACAATAGTCACAAAATGGCCGCCGCCGCGTTTGTATGAAACGAGAGAGCGAGTCCACGATACTGGATGGCATAGTTAAATAACTCTACACAAAATATTGTTTCGACTGAGTTTTAATAATTTATTAGCTCACCAAACGCACAACTTCCACAAAGAATAACCGTTCCTCGCGAGCGTATAGCGCTGCTGACTTCAGTGACCCAGATGAGCCTGTGTTTCTGTGTTCAGCGGTTGTTATCGGGGAGTAATATACCGCTGGATGGCATGATTGACCAATCAGAATCAAGTTTTCCACAGAGCCGTGTAATAAATATAGGTATTTTCCGGTTTTTGTACCGTGTTTGTTTGTCTCTCTGAGCCGTGTTTACTCCTGATCCGTTCATGTGTTTCTCTTCCATTCTATATCCATTTATAAAAAGAAAAGAAAAGAAAAAGTAGGCCTACATGCGTTAGATTAAACTGGGAAGGGTCGTGGCACTTGCATTTTCACTGCTTCTATTGTTCTCATTTGTAAGACGCTTTGGATAAAGCGTCTGCTAGATGAATAAATGTAAATGTGTCTCTCAGAGGGAGTAGTTCTGCTGGAGAATCCCAAGGGCGACGGGATCCTGGACCTGGAGCGGCTGAAGACGGTGTGTGTCAGTGTGTTCGGACTCAACGGTGCGCCTGTGGCCATATTCAACGGGAAGACAGGTGAGATCTCACACAGATTCAGATAACACTGGTACTATAAGAATGAAAGATTGTTATTTTGGTAACAATTTACAATAAGGTTCATTAGTTAACATTAGTTAATGTATTAACTAACATGAACTAACCATGAGCAATACATTTGTTACAGTATTTATTAATCTGTGTTAATGTTAGTTAATAAAAATACAGCTGTTCATTGTGTGTTCATGTTCACAGTGCATTAACTAATGTTCACAAATACAACCTTTGATTATAATAACGTATTACTTTATGTTGAAATTAACATTAACAAAGATTAATAAATGTTGTATAAGTGCAGTTCATTATTAGTTCATGTTAACTAAGGTAGTTATTTTTTAGTGTTGACTTGTTAGTGAGGTTCTGGTAATTTTGACTTCCCTGCTTCGTAGATGTACTGTATATTAGGGCTGCTCCCTAATAGCTGACTAACCGTTAGTCGACTAGAAGAGGCTTTTACAAAATGTTATTAGTCGTTTAATCGCAGAAAAAAAAAAACTCCACAGGAAGTGGCAAAATCTGTAATGGACAGATCGTTAACGGCAGGAAATCCACACATTCGCCCGTCATTTATCGACCTCAAATATGGCTCATCACTTGAAACATGTAAGTAGCAGCAACTTTACTAGTCCGCTCGCAGTAATGCTAACCTAGATAATGTGTGCTATTATCAGGCGCATAAGTGTTTGTGTGGAGAGCTGGACATACAGGCACCGGCGCGATCTCTTGAGTTTAACTTAAAATACTCCCTCATTTTTGGTCATTCAGATAAGAGTAATGCCAACTTTAAAGGCTCTACTTTTATTTCTGTAAACTCACAATAACAACAAAACGTTGTGCTTCTGTAAAATAGTGGCGCTTTCTACCGTCTCGGTCTCAAATAAATGAACCGAAACTCAGCGTATACTTGCCTCACAGACATGAGAAATATATCTATAGAAAGCTTGAAATGTCTACATTTGAATGAACAGATTCCAATGGAAAATAAATGAAGAGTTCAGATGCAAAAGCCTCTAAGTGCCATCTGAAATTTTCTTCTAGAATGATCATTTTTATAAAGCTTTTATATTTAGGTTAAGTGTTTTCACTTAAATGACAATTAATAGGTAATTTGCATTGCCATTTAAGTGAAATTATTGAACTTAAATATACGAGCCTGATAAAAATTATCATTCTAGAAGAAAATTTCAGATGGCACTTAGAGGCTTTTGCATCTGAACTCTTCAAATATTCTCTGATTATGTAATCCGTATGAAACGTCCACTACTGCGGAGATGACAAGTCAGCATCGTTGATTTAATCTCTGCAGCCGAAAACACAGAAAACTTTACCAATAAATTATTAAAATATTTAGACGGTCTCCTTCAGTTTTTTTCACGACACATTCATAATCATTAATGTTTCCGGTGCAAGCTTTATTTGTGCATTTGTGCGCTGATTAGGCTATATGTATTTTATATAGGCAATTAAAGGCGCATTATTATGATGTATGCTTTATTAATATAAACGTGCAAATAGTCAACTAATGGCTTAAATGAATGACTACTAGTCGACTAGAAAATTTGAGTTATGAACTCAGCTGATATTTCACTGGTTTTGTCCGTCCTTCTGTTAGACTGTCTCACACATGAATTATGTTGAATATCTGTCAGCTGTTAAATTTAACTACACAATTAGATAATACCAGTTTAGCTCAACCAAGCAAAACATGATCAGGTCAAAGTGTCTGAATAATTTTTTGTCCCAAATTTTTACTGGTCGTCCACTGTATGAAGAATTTTGGGTATAATATGTCAGTTATTCTATTTTGCCATCCTCACTTACATAAATGAACTATAGTGTCCTGCACACACTAGTAATCTGGTGGTATCTGGTGTCTGAATAATGTTTGGTTTGACTGTATATAGGGAAAACAGTTGAAGCCCAGTTGAAGTGCTAGAAGCCCATTTGTGTTCAGTCAGGTGTGTGTTCAGTCAGGTGTGTGTTTGTCTCTTCCAGCGCTGCGTGCCGACGCTGATCTGATGTCTCTGAGCGGGAAGACGCTGACGGTGACTTCGGGTTCGAGTCCTACTGATTTGAGCAGCTCAGACTCTCTTCTGTGTCCATACGTCAACCTGAAGCTCATGAACGCCAGTCCAGCGGGTGAGCTTCACTCTTCACTCACTGACACACACTGAACGTTCACTCTTCACTCACTGACACACACTGAACGTTCACTCTTCACTCACTGACACACACTGAACGTTCACTCTTCACTAACACACACTGAACGTTCACTCTTCACTCACTGACACACACTGAACGTTCACTCTTCACTAACACACACTGAACGTTCACTCTTCACTAACACACACTGAACGTTCACTCTTCACTCACTGACACACACTGAACGTTCACTCTTCACTCACTGACACACACTGAACGTTCACTCTTTACTCACTGACACACACTGAACGTTCACTCTTCACTCACTGACACACTGAACGTTCACTCTTCACTCACTGACACACACTGAACATTCACTCTTCACTCACTGACACACACTGAACGTTCACTCTTCACTGACACACACTGAACGTTCACTCTTCACTCACTGACACACACTGAACGTTCACTCTTCACTAACACACACTGAACGTTCACTCTTCACTAACACACACTGAACGTTCACTCTTCACTCACTGACACACACTGAAAGTTCACTCTTCACTAACACACACTGAACGTTCACTCTTCACTAACACACAATGAACGTTCACTCTTCACTAACACACACTGAACGTTCACTCTTCACTCACTGACACACACTGAACGTTCACTCTTCACTCACTGACACACACTGAACGTTCACTCTTCACTAACACACACTGAACGTTCACTCTTCACTAACACACACTGAACGTTCACTCTTCACTCACTGACACACACTGAACGTTCACTCTTCACTAACACACACTGAACGTTCACTCTTCACTAACACACACTGAACGTTCACTCTTCACTAACACACACTGAACGTTCACTCTTCACTCACTGACACACACTGAACGTTCACTCTTCACTAACACACACTGAACGTTCACTCTTCACTCACTGACACACACTGAACGTTCACTCTTCACTCACTGACACACACTGAACGTTCACTCTTCACTCACTGACACACACTGAACGTTCACTCTTCACTCACTGACACACTGAACGTTCACTCTTCACTCACTGACACACACTGAACGTTCACTCTTCACTGACACACACTGAACGTTCACTCCTCACTCACTGACACACACTGAACGTTCACTCTTCACTAACACACACTGAACGTTCACTCTTCACTAACACACACTGAACGTTCACTCTTCACTCACTGACACACACTGAAAGTTCACTCTTCACTAACACACACTGAACGTTCACTCTTCACTCACTGACACACACTGAACGTTCACTCTTCACTCACTGACACACACTGAACGTTCACTCTTCACTCACTGACACACACTGAACGTTCACTCTTCACTAACACACACTGAACGTTCACTCTTCACTCACTGACACACACTGAACGTTCACTCTTCACTAACACACACTGAACGTTCACCCTTCACTCACTGACACACACTGAACGTTCACTCTTCACTAACACACACTGAACGTTCACCCTTCACTCACTGACACACACTGAACGTTCACTCTTCACTCACTGACACACACTGAAAAACATTACAAATCTTATTGATCACAAACTTTTGAACGGCAGTGTACATCTTTCACAAAGACAATCCCATGATGCATTTTAATAAGCTCAGAGAAAAATTCATCCAATATGGCGAGAGAAATGTTGAATTTGTGTGTTGTTGTGGTGTGTGTGTTTTGTCCTGTAGAGTGTCAGACGGGAGATGTGGCCACACTGCTTTTAATGAACCCAGCGGGTAAAAACCCCTTACTTTACCCTGATCTGCTGCGTGAAACTGCCAAAGTCTTCGGCCTGAGAGGAAGGAGGCTGATGCTGTACGTGAATGAAGAGCTTACAGAAGGTGAGGAACACGTGATAACACATGATAACAACCTTCACTCAATCTGTACTCCGCATGTATGGATATGAGGATTAAATCTCCCACACGTTCATTTCACTGAACGCTTTAAAACGCTATACTGATATTCAACACCAGTGAAGTTTTATTTGATGATGCCACAGCAAAAAACACTCCTTTACTTAGAAAGTGAAATGAGACTCCAAAAAAGGGCTTGATTTCATCCATCAGGATTAATGTCAGCAAGAAAGTCGTTTCATGCATCGATTCAAGTAAACATGAAAAAAAGATACGAATGAAGTCATCAGTGTATCTGACAGCAGCATCCATCATTAAAACATTCAGATATTAGGATACAGAAGTCTTCACATACTGTATGCAATAGACCTGCACGATTCTGGATAAACTGAGATCATGATTCTGAATAGACAACCAAACAGAATAACGTAATTTACTGTAGGTTCGGACAAAATGTTAGTTGCTGCAGTCTACTTAAATTTTTTTTTTTTTTTTTTTGAATTCATTTGTTTGAAACATTGGTTCGAATTAATGATTCAATGACTCGCTCATAAAGACTTGACTTGTTTCATTACTGGATGAATCAGCGTTTTTGAACGAATGTCTTGTACTGAGGTAGTGATCAAAATTGAGCAAATCACCTTCTGAAAATAACGTGACTCTTCAAATAAAGACTGTATTAATTACATTGTTACACCAGTAGGTGGCGAAAAAGATAAAGGTCTTAAAAAAACTTTTTGTTATTGAATCATTCGTTTAGGATAATTCGACCAAAAACGCTGATTCATCCAGTAATGAAACAAGTCAAGTCTTTAGTGAGTCATTGAATCATTCATTCAAGAGATTCGGTCAAAAACGCTGATTCATCCAGTAATGGAACAAGTGAAGTCTTTATGAGTGAGTCATTGAATCATTCATTCAAGAGATTCCTTCAAAAACGCTGATTCATCCAGTAATGAAACAAGTAAAGTCTTTATGAGTGAGTCATTGAATCATTCATTCAAGAGATTCGGTCAAAAATGCTGATTCATCCAGTAATGAAACAAGTCTTTAGTGAGTCATTGAATCATTCATTCAAGAGATTCGGTCAAAAACGCTGATTCATCCAGTAATGAAACAAGTAAAGTCTTTATGAGTGAGTCATTGAATCATTCATTCAAGAGATTTGTTTAAAAAGTGCTGATTCATCCAGTAATGAAACATAAAATGTTTTCGTCAAAAATGACCGAAGAGCACAAGAGGTTTAAATAGACACGACACGTCTTTTCAAAAGCATAAATAATTGATTTTTAATTAAACAGTCAACTGATTGATATATATATATGTAATATTTTGCACTACAAGCCACACAAGTAAACTAATAATAATAATAATAATAATAATAATAATAAGTGTTTATCAGTGAATTGTCTACTACACAACAGTATTTCTCTGCTGGTAAATGGAATGCAATTCCAAATATAATATGAGCTCTAAAATTACTGAAAGAAGATGAACAAACATGAAGATAATATAATATACAGCAATATTTGGTGAAAATATTTTAATAGATAATACATAATAAAATCAATAATAAAATATTTAATAAATAATACTAAAAGGATATAAAGTGCTATAAAGTCAGTTCCATTGTAATTGTACTTCCCAACGTTCTAATCTGAATTACAGTCCTTGTCCATGTTTGCTGCTTGAGTTCTGAACAGTGCCGTCGGTTTCCCATCAGTCATCAGTGTGTGTGTGTTGAGGGTTGGTTTACTGGCTCACACACACTTATTCCACCCAAGGACAACCTTCACTGTTGCTCTCCAGACCTTAAGCGTCACTTGAGCAGTAAATAATCCCAACCCAGTGACTGTGTGCCGGGTTACAGCGCCGCTCTAGTGCGGGACGTGCTTTACCTTCAGATTAGGGTTGAGCAAGAGAGACGAGGTCAAGGTCAATCTGTAGGTCACCTTGAGTTTTCAGCAAATTCTGCATAACCGTACAGTTGTCAGGATATAAGAAGTGATGTTACACAGAGTGAGAAGATGCAATATTGAATATTAACATGCAACAGTGATTATGGTTTTACTGTGTTTGAAAAATGGTTCTGCAGGTCCTTTTGAATTTCCCTGACCTTTCTAGTCAGCTGTGATTAGTGAATAAAAAGTACTTACATTTAGAGAGATTTATGAATTTATTGAGTGAAATTAGATAGGGATGCACCGATATGAATATTTTGGCTGATACCGAGACCCGATAATTCTTTATATTTGATACTTTTTACTATGTTTAGTTGTAACTGGAAAAATAATGTAAGTAAAAGATCATTGCTGGTTTAATATACTGTATATTCGAATGCTGATTCTTTCATCGATAACTGATATTTTGGCCGATAAATCTCAATCAAAATGTATATATAATTTTTGAGAAACTGACTACAAAAACAAAAGTCATCTGAAGTGTCTCAGCTGAAGGAAATAATCCATTATTTATCAGCTTTAATATATACAGTAGGTAGTCAACCAGAATGCCTATTACCGCCGCGCTAGCCGGCAAAAATCGCATTTCAAAGTCGTTCACGAAATGACCGCCAGGTGGCGCTAAGAGACATTTTGCAAAACGGTTGCAATTGTCGCATTTTGAAACGTAAGTGGGGCTAATATCAATTAACAGTAGCTTATTTCCAAATAAGCCTACAACAAACATGAAAAATGAAAAAAAGAGCTATTGACATTTCCTGTACAATAATGAAACAACCTAATATTTGGTGCAGTTGAAACTGCATGTTATAGTAATAATTTTATTATTAAATAAAGAAAGAAAATTTGGTTAATGTTGTTTAAACAAACAATACATGCATATAGACTATTATTTGAATGAACAGTGAACTATTATATATCTCTTATTTTTTTTTAAAAACAGCACAACGTATTATAAAAAAACAAAAACTTTTCTTCATTATTTCAACAAGAATGAGACTGATTAAATATAAAAATAAACAAACAAAACAGAATAGAACAAACCTTTAGAACAAAAATAAATAAAAAATAATAAATAACCTATGCCTGTTAGGCTACGACAAAATTGGTTAAATGTAACAAAAAAAATAAATAAATATGTATTAGTAAATTTTAGACAGAATAGAACAAACTTTTAGAACAGAAAAATAGAATCAAAAGTTTCTAATAAGTGCTACAAAACACACTGTATAATAGCGCGAGCCGGCTTAGGCCACGCCTCACTAGCGAAGCGGTTTCACACGCGACTAAGCGCGAACAAACGAGACTTCGCCGAGACTTCAGCTCGTGAGCGCTGTAAACTAACACGGTTTCCTAGCAACTAAAGCATGTATAGGCTTCAATGTTATCGTCTAAACGCCTATGACAGACAATGAATAACAAAACTCCAAAAAGTGTTTCAAATCAATAAATGAACTTTTCAGAAGTTTTTATTTGTGACAAATAGACTATTAAACTACAAACAAGATGATGAGGATAGTAGAGCTGACACTGAAACTCAGAGCTGTCTCATGAGCATGAGCTTAACGCAAAGCCTCATTGATGTGACATTTTTCTATTGCAATATTTAATGTTGAAATGTTTTTATCATTTATTAAAGAAAATTATGCTAATCATAACAACCTACTATACGCCTATTTAATTCTCAATTAATGCTAAAACACAAATGCTGCCGACTAACATCGGTTAGCAAGTCCTGGCAATGTTTTAATTTTACGATCGTTTAGTTTAATTTATTTCACTGTCATGTTTCAGGTCTTAAATCTCGGCCTACTAACAAATTAAAATAACACGAAGTATAAGACGCATAACCTTGACATGCATAGCCTTTCTAAATTAGCCCTAAAATTAGATGTCACTGTGGATTGTGAGCAAGTTTTACCAGCAATATCTCACTACAGAATGTCCTGGAAGATGTAGTTTGAAAGAGCCAGTGTGATCCTGCTCATGTTCTTCATCAGCGGATCAATGTTCCTGTAAAACATCTGGAGATGAAAAACACAATGCCCATTTTTCCTCATTTTTCTTCTCATCTCGGAGCCAGATCACGTTCTGTCTGCCTTCATCAGACTTGTGCTGTTTGTCCGAAACCAAACGGATCAGAAGAGAGTTTGTATTTGTTTTGTTGTTGGTGTCTTAAAGGAAGTGGGTCGTATCCCAGGAGCCTCTTCTGTTCTCCTAGACATACAGATGAAGATGGCAGATATCTGTCACACCGCAGACGCCAGACTCCCATGATTCCATCACCGGCCAGTGAATAAAGAAACGTGTTCAGTTGTTCATACTGTGACTTGTGAAAATACCCAAATACGCTCATATACGCGTATATCTCAGACACTGTGCCAGAAATCACATACTGTGTAGATTCGGTTTCAATCTTTGTGACCCATATAGAGGGAATATGCATTGGCATCGCTTTCCCGCGGGAACACACTCCCTCATCCGGACTGAGTGTCAGAAGAGCTGAGTGACTGGATTTAATAGAGGAAACTGCGAAAACACGAGGAAAACCAACGATTATCAGTTTAAACTAAAGGTTGGACTCGATATAGTGTTTCTTACACCTTAGATCCAGTGATCATGGATATTGTCATCGTGTTTCTGACATTTATATGAGCCTGATTTCAAATACATAAAGCAAATTTGCCTGTGAACGCTTTATATAAATACAATATAAGTCTGTGATCACTCAATGTTATATATATCATCATATCGCCAGCACTAAAACTTGTGTAGTTTTTTGTCAGTGTTTATTTAAAAACATCCGATTATGCAGAATATACGATGGCAAATATTTAATTGATGAGTTGTCAATGTAATATATAACAATACGATATAAAGGGTGTGATTTTACCCCTAAATTCATCATATTGACACACAATAATAACTGCAAATCCACCGTTCTCTGCCTGGAAACAGGTGTTTCTGTGAATCACAGCGATTCATTCACTTCTCTGTTCTGTATCTTTCGACAGTCTGTAAAATATACCTCAGATTTCCTGTTAAATCTATTTATGCAGTCAATCTCAAAGCTCTTTCCTGTTTTAAATGTGTTTTGTGTGTTTTTCACGTCATTCACACTGAAAACCAATGATGCCACTCCGTGTTTCTGCCGCTCAGTGTTTCTGCCTCTCAGTGTGTGTAACCACAGTCACTCCGGCCAGCGGTGACGTCACACTCATAACCTCTATAAAAAAGTATGTTTTAAAAAGTATAACTGTAGTATGAATGAAATCCGGATGTACTGCATCCATCCTGTATCTTTGTTCAGGATCTCAGCAGAAGTAGAAGGACATCCGGGAACTTTTCGCCTACTGTTTTTTAATCAGGGAAGTCATTGATTTCAGACTCGCTTAAAGGACAAGTTCGGTATTTTACACTTAAAGGACAAATCAAGTGAAAAATGAACCTAGGGTTAACCCTCAGGGGACCACAGTGTTTTGGGGGCCTTTGAGATGTTCTGACATGCCTTGACATTTGTGCTTTTTTCAGTTATTTATAAACATGTTAATGGCAAAGGTGTAAATTCACTCTATATAGCACAAACAGGGCTACCATAATATGCGAGCAACGTGTATGTAGATGTTTGTATTTTTAAGAGAATAATGTTTATGCGTGGTTATTGGAAAAAATTAAAATGAAAGTTGCTGAATTAAGACCACAAAACACATATTAAATATGTGTCCACAAGACTTTTGACTAATGGATGTTGTCCCTTTGTGTTCTAGCTTCAAAATTATGTGAAAATAGTTTTGCTTTATCGTTCACAAAAAAAAAATACATTGATTTAAATGGTGTAAAACAGGTTTTGCTTGGAAAGCCAATATGCAAGGGGGAGGAGTAGTTTACACCTTAGATTGCATAATCTCTGCATAATCTCCCCACCCATTCTGCATAATGACTGCCTAATGAGCCATTCATTCAGGTGTGACACTGACTGAGCCACAATGCAACGACAAAAGATGTATTTAGAAGAAGACTTATATTGACCATTTAAGATTTCGCTTACATTTCTCTTGTAAATATGTTTTGCTATTTTATTAAAAATGTTACAATTACAACAATAATTACAATTTCAACAATATTTCAAGTGTACTCTTTCTTTGTAAAAAAAAAAAAAGAAAAAAGATTATAGGCCTAAATTTTATCATATGTATTCATTAGTTTGAATATAGCCAACATTGGAACATCTAACATCTTAGTCTATGACTTTATTTTTGACAAAAATAGTATTTTTTTTTTTTTTGCAGTTTAATACGTTGCTTATACAAATACATTTTTTTCAACATATTCCAGTGGATTTTTACTCATCTCAGTAGGCTATAGCAAAGCAGTTTATTCTTTCACACACAGACACGCGATTCATATTCAGGCTAAACAGTCTTTACAAATATGTACCCTTCATTCATCTCACAGAAAGGCGAGTCATATTATAGAAATGCGATTCATCTTTTTGCGGTTTGCATAGGCCTACACTAACGTTATTCCATAACGTTATTCCACACGTGAGAAAAGAAAACAGCCTACCTCACTCCTCAGCGCAGCGGGATCTGCTCCTCATATCAGGAGATATTGCTCCTCATCAGCACTGTTCTGAGGAATCGTTTCTCCATAAGGTAGGCTATATTATGCCTCACTTGATCGCGACGCGCTGTGTTTACAGCTGATGGGCGTTTCACACCCCTCAGAATTTGCGTTTGAATAGCACGCGCTCTCCGGGGAGTGGTCACATTACTGTGAATGAACTCCTAATGAGCTCGACAGGAGTCGCTCTCTTTTTATACAGATTACAGAAACTGAGAATATTTGTTTTTTATATAAGTTACTTCTTTTAACAGATGCGATCTCAAGCTTTATGCCCGTGGGTCTGTTTGCCTGTTTGACTAAATTTTCGCGGAGTTATTGATCATTTTCGAACGCGTTTCAAATGGGAGTTCACGGACAGAGGGAAGGCAGAAATCGCATCATGTTAATTTTTCTTTATTTGTCAAAAAGCAAAACACTTTATTTTTATTGTGAGTATACAGAAAAAAAATAGAAACTGAACAGGATCGATTGATGTATTACACGAAAATGAAAGATCAAAATTAACAGAGCATTTGGTGTTTATTTTCATTGCTAAAAAAAAAAAACGAGCAAAACGCGCGGGCGCGTTTGTGGTCCCCTGAGGGTTAATTAACACATGGTTACCGAGTCGATCGTTCCCTGCGATGCGTTTTCATGAAAATCGAATGTATAGAGTTTTATCTTTAAAAACAGATTAGCTCATAGCAGTAGTATATGGGGCACAGAGTAAGTAAAAGTAAATCGATAGTTAATACCACTAACAAGGCCCAAATAGCCTCACACTAACACGGTAACATAATGAGGGTCCTTACATACAAACCGAAGCATTGAGAACTTTGTAAGTGTACAGACAGTTTAATAAGAAGATACTTTATAAAGACAGGACATTACGCGTTGACATGCAGGATCCATCTTGGAAAACAGTCTCGACTAATCGAGCCACGAACGCCGTCGATAGGAGTTACGTTTGTGAAATCTAACGTAGCACGGCGTTCGTGGCTCGATTAGTCGAGACTGTTTTCCCTGTTTACTCTGTGCCCCATATACTACTGCTATGAGCTAATCTGTTTTTAAAGATAAAACTCTATACATTCGATTTTCATGAAAACGCATCGCAGGGAACGATCGACTCGGTAACCATGTGTTAATTAACCCTAGGTTCATTTTTCACTTGATTTGTCCTTTAAAGCCCTGTTTACAGATCGTTTTTGATAAAATAGAACGGTTAAGATTAAAATTTTGACACATGCTGCTGTCCCGAGAATTTTAGGTTTATTTCGCTTTCCCCCCCACCTACAGAATGGCTGCATAGGTGCACTCGAATATATCCTTCCTAAAACGCATTAAACTTTCGTTTACAAAGAGATGAAACTCACCGAGTGGTCAGGGGTGTTCACTGATATGCTCACACAAAAATCGCTGCAAAATATGCTTTTTTACCTTAACCGAACAGCTTCGGAGTCATTGGAATAGTTATAAGACTTTTTTCGGGTTGAATGGTGGTCGTCTCGCACCTCCTAAGCACCTGTGAGCCGAAAAACCACCCTTGCAACTTTGTGCCGGCGGGATATCAGATCTCGCGATGTAACGAATTGCTTTACGGCAAAATAAATCTGCTGAAATGCTGTCATTATTGCGCTCCCTCACACTGTTCGAACCCGAATGAAGAAGACGTTTTAAAGCATGTCCCGTCTGCTTTGATGTCGTTGATCTATAGCCTCTGGTGTCTGAGAGTCGCCAACGAGTTTTTCGACAGTGCTGTCAAATACCTATTCCGAAGCTGTAGGGGGAGCTCTATAGAGAAACCTGCGAGCAAAAAGCGAGAATACAGCAAAGAAATTCCGGAAACTGCATAGCCCTGCTTTAATTAGTACTAATGTTCAGTTTTTTTGCATTCTGTGTTTCCAGAGCTGACGGCATCCTCTCTGAAGACTCTAAACACGAAGACCCTGTATGTCAAAGTTCTTCCCACTACAGCCGAAGCGTAACCAGATCATCCTGCGTCTCATAAAGGTCCTGATCATGTCTATTCGTCCTGATGTTCCTCACTCTTTCTGGGTTTGCTGTTGGAAAAGGGAAAGAATGTAATGATCAGATAAATCACTGTTTGCTGATTGAGGGTATTGAAGATTCAGACACTTTCTGTAACTAAAGCATGTGGCAAAGCTTTTAATAAACCTTTAGGTGCAAATAAAGCCTGTGAATCGTTCATGTATCATTCTCTTCAGAACGGCACTGCGATGACAACGCAGCACGTGCATCCAATCAGTGTGAACAAATGCTGTAAAAGTGTTTCTTAATATATAGTGGTAGATCAGTCTTAAACTCGCCCTCATGTCGTTTCAAAATGCACAAGACTTGAAGATATTTTGAATGAAACCTGAGAGATTTCTGTCCCTCTGTTGGAAGTCCATTCACCCGAAATGTTCACGCTTCAAAAATTCATAAAGACGTGGTAAAAGTAATCCTTGTGGCTTCTGAAGAGCCACGATCGCTTTATATGTTAAACAGATTTAATTTAGGCTTTTATTCGCATATAAACATGGATCATATGTTGATGGAAATGGAAGGACAGCTGTACTTGCTTGATGCATAAAAACAAACATTGGTTCTCGCTCGTCAAACGGGAGTGTTTGAGCATCCATTGACCGTATTTGATGTGCGTTTGTGTTTTGAAGATGAAAGAAAGTTGTGATTTTGGAACGACATGAGGGCGGGTAAATGACAGAATTTATATTTGTGGATGAACTGTCCCTTTAAGGCTTGATCAAACTGATCATTTCTCTAATGCTGGGTACACACCAAAAGATAATCGGGCTGATTTTGGGCCGATTTCCCCCCTTCCGACAATCCTAGTTATGTCCCGATTATCTTGATGGTTCAACAGATTATCTTATCAGATTTTCCCTTGGTGTGAGGTGTGTTAAGAGTGTCCTAACCTGCTCGGAAGAACGTCGGAGCCGCTCCGATTGCGAATCGTAAATATTCAACATGTTTAATATTTACGATCAGAAATCCTGATGTGTGAGGGGAACCCCGAGGACAAACGCGCACACGTTCTGGAGATTATCACGTGAAACAAAACAATATCCAATCAGAAAGCGAGCTGATGGAAGACAGACACGGTCATTCTCACACACACACACACACACACACACACACACACACACACACACACACACACACACACACTTGCAGGAAGCTGAGTGTTAAGATTTAATATTCATAAGTGTAAATTTGGAGGAAACAAGCCTTTGTTTTTCATTTTAAGAGCAGACATTTTACAATACCTAAACACAATATTGGGTTTGAAAAATAAGAAAGCTGCAAAGTGCATTTCAATCTGTAAACATTTTAAATTTTTTGTTTAACTTTTAAGTTTGTCACTGTTTATGTATATGTCTTTTTATGTTTGTTTATCGGCTTTACTCTTTGTACCCCCCTGACTGTAATTGTAATTCTTAAAATCAATTAAAAAAAATATTAAAAAAAGAGGGATTATAACTTTTTCTAAAGAGACAATAAATCCAATAAAGAATAAATAAAGACAATAAAGAATGAATATATTTATGTATAAAAGGTTATATATGGGCTAATGGTGGGTACAATGGGTTTTTTTTCACTTGAATTTTATGTGAAAATCATTCCAAACACTATCGCAATTTCTTCCTGCATATCGTCCGCCATGCTTATTCTGAAGTCTCGCGTCATTTTGCGAGAATTCCTGTGTTCACAGTTGAGACTCTGGTTGAAAATCTGTTCGTGTGTGGTGTGCTGTCTTTGTCTTATCATGGCACACCACACACTATAGGAGCAAAATGCTTAAATCTAGGATTTTTTGTCCTCATGTTTGTGGTCTATCACATTTTGAAAATCTTATAAGATGTAAAAAATCTTTTGGTGTGTACCCAGCATAAGAGGTGAGTGAGTTGTTTCTGAGTTGAGTTGTTTTGCCGTCAAAAACGCAATTCGGGCAGGACTAGATTTCCTGGAGGACAAAATTGGTATTTCACAGACGTACTTTGTGACTTTAATCCTGTCTGAATCTGCCAGGTCTGTTTTTCTCATGCAACCTCTGTAAACATTCCAGAGCAAATCACCTACAGTTTTTCTGCCAATGAAATCTAATCCCGTCCGAATGTATTACCCAACGCTTCTGCGCGCTAATCTTCTGCACACCGCACCTGACGAAGAAGTGATGCAATCAAAAGAGAGCCAAATGACTGACGCTTGGCCATTTTAATATTAGCGTCAGGAAAAATACATTTCTAGATTTCTCTGCACATTTACATGGGTTTATTATAAGCTGACACTTCTATAGACTCACTAGCAAGTTAAAAACGCCACTGAACTTTCTTCTAGAAAAATGTTCTTTGTTTAAATGCAGCAGAAACATCAGCCATCTCTTTATCCAAAACAAGGGCCAGAGCATTGTGTCCACATTTTTATTTTCAGAAACACACTAGGTGCGTTTCCATTACAGATTTACACAAAACTCTAAATGTTGACAAAAAACTATTGCGAAATGACGGCGTTTCCATTAACTGATGTTATGCGACTAAAACTTAATTTTTTCCTCTTGCAATAAGTCATTCCAAAAATCATAGCAACAGACATTGGTAGGTTTATGCATCTCAGCCACTGCACTGGCCATTATTATTAATCAAAGGAGACGTATGTGTGTTTTCCCAGCATTAATGGCAAGGAAAGACCCTTATACGTGTGAGCGGCACATATGAGGAGTTTCTGGGTGTTTCTCCCTCAGATCTGCTTCGAGGTCTTGATTGTGGCATTTCTTTGAGGTTTAGAATCCATTATTCCTGTAATTCTTTTGTCTTTTATGAATTTAATAAAGAGCTCTGTCTCGTATTCTGTCCAATCACACCGTGTCATCTACGTCAGCTGACCTGTAAATGCGCAAAAACTGTGTTTCCATTGCAGTTTTGCGAAATATTCCTTTTTCGAATTGCCTGAAAAAGCTCCTCATGCGAGCGTAAAAACTTTTTTTGCGATAAATGGGATTTTTTGCGAAATTGACGTGTTTCCATTGGGAGTATTTTCAATTTGCAATTTCAATTTGCGCAATTTGAAGGGTAATGGAAACACGGCTAGTGTCTACAAAATCAGATGCTAGTAACTAGGGATGCACCGATATGACATTTTTGACCGATACGATAACCGATAATTCTTTATATTTGAAAGTGATAACCGATATATTGGCCGATAAATCTAAAATCTGAGTTTTTATATAATTTTTGAGAGCCTGATTACAAAAACAAAAGTCTCACCATTAAAAGTCATGTCCCAAGCACACAATTATAAAGTTCTCATAATTTGATGTAGCCGATATTTTTTTTATTGATTCCAATCATATTTTAAGCAGTTCAAAACCATCATGTTAAACAGTGCGCATCTGAAGGAATGCTGAAGGAAATAATACATTATTTATCAGCTTTAATATATCAGCCAAATGTTCTTATTGCTAACGATAACATTAAAAATGAACATATATCGTCCGATACCGATATGTTGGCCGATATATCGTGCATCACTAGTAACACTTCCGCGGATATAAGCATCTCGGCTGAATAAAAAAACGCTGCTTCCCCAAAGCGCACTGAAAGCCCGATGTTAGCTCGATGTTTTCTGAAGAGTTCATGGCATTTTCAGCTAAAAACACCTCATATTCATTCCTGCTCTTCTCATTAATTCACATTAATTCAGTGAGCATGTGGACTCTAGATTGGTTTGTAAAGGTTAAACTGTTTTGAAGTCTCACAGTGTCTTAAACTGCTGAAAGATGCTGAAAAACATTGGCTATGTTTACATTCATAACTTGTTTCAATCGGACTGAATTCATTCTGATTGATGAATCTGAACGTAGTGTTTACATGAACGCTAAACGTGATCGGGTTGATGCGTGCATTTATATGTTAGAAGCTTCAAATGGGATATATGTTGTTTGACACACACTGCACGGATATACAGAGTTTCCCGCTGTTTGTGCATAATAACTATTCTCCTACATTGGTTCTTTATTTGTTTTAAACAGCAGACTTAATATTTATCCATTTCTGGTCATAATTTGGAGACGATGAGCAAATGAGCCGCTGTGCCGCTGCTTATATTGATCGTCTGTGGATGAGAGTCTGGAACACTGGTGGGACGTTGCTCCGCTTCACAGACGCAGGGAAAGGAGGATTATAGATGACGGGACACTCGTTTATTCTACAGGAAGAACAGCTCGTTCTGTCACACGGCATTACGCTATTTCTACATCACTGCACGTGCACAGTCCTTTCAGTTTCGGTTTCAGTCCGATCAAGTGTTCACATGTTCTCTCGTTCGGATTAGAAAAGGAATAAACCCCCTTTCAATCCGATCGAAATCCCAGTCGGATCGAGCTCAGTGTGATCGATTAAGGTGTTTTACATGAAGGCTTCAGTGTGATTGAGCCGCCGATCCCATTACTGACGGATTATCTGGCTGCATGTAAACGTATCCATTGAGACTCCATGAAATATCTGAAGATGTGATGTTCTCTGACGGCGCCACCAAACAGGCCCAAAACCCAAACCTCATCTGTCCATCTGCCATCTCCCCTGTCCGTCGCTTGAGTGGGATTATCCCTGAATCGCAGTGACTTGGTCTTTTGCTGCCACTGTGGCTGAGTGAATATTAAACAAACCTTCACCATCTGTTCTCTCTGGAGGAGCTCAGAGCGGCCAGTCCTCCATCTGCTACACACACTCGCTTATAATTCAACTATTGAGAGAATCCCGCATGGACAGAAACCTGCCAATCTCCTCGGTCTCTGATCCGGTGGTTGAACATCTTCAAGTGTCCTCGAAAACCTCTGGATTGTGTTTACAATGACGGATTTACCGAGGAAGCCTGGAGACATCACACGGAAATGAGCTTCAAAATGCTCTTCACTCTTTCACCACAGTTTTATGGAAGAATTAATGTGTTAACCAAAGTATGAGCTGCACATTTCTGCACTTAAAGGTGCAGTGTGTAAGTTTTAGCGGCATCTAGTGGTGAGGTTGTGAATTGCACCCAACAGAAGTTACGGTGGCCGACAGGAAGTGATGTCCTTGTCTGAGACAGCAGAGAGTAGCCAGTTAAGCAATGAGGTTTCTTTACAAAGATAATTTAAGAAATTATACTTAAGTATTCAGTAAAACCATGTTATTGCAAATATTATTGTTACTTGTTCATGTTTGTCTCAGTGTTTTATTTGCTGATTTAGCTAGCATTTTTGCACAAAGAACAACAGTGATGAAACACGCTCTGTAGTAGTTTGTCCGTTTAGGGCTCCTGTAGAAACATAGTAGTGCAAAATGGCGACTTAACGTGTAAGGGGACCCTGTAGGGTAATATGTAATGTGTAAGGGTGTTTGTAGACAGAAATGGCTCATTCAAAGGTAATAAAAACATAACAGTTCATTATGTAAGGTGTTTATACACCACTGAAAACATAGTTATGTATATGATATTGTATTTCTGTCAATAGATCCTCCTAAATATTACACAATGCACCTTTAAAGGTGACAAATTACAATCCTTTTCACAAGATTTAATATAATCTCTGGTGTCCCCAGAATGTGTCAATGAAATTTCAGCTCAAAATCCCCCAGATCATTTATTATAGCTTGTTAAATTCGCCCCTTTTTGGGTGTGAGCAAAAACATGCCATTTTTGTGTGTGTCCCTTTAAATGCAAATGAGCTTTAGCTCCGCCTCCGTTCAGAAGAGGGCGGAGTCTTTACACGAGCTTCAGATTCTCTGGCAACAAAACAGGCTAATCTCACTCATCCAGAATAACCAGTAGCGAGTGCAGCCTTACGGAGGGAGTTTCTCTTTTAGACGCTCCTGGACGTTTCTGAATGTTAGTGGAGACATTTATGTAGTTGTTGTGGAGTTACATTAATTCATCTCATCGACTTGCATGTTGTCATGTTTAACTTTTACTCAAGTTGACAGTTGAGCTCTTTATAAGACATAAGATATCTTTATAAGACAGCTGTGACATTTTTTGGTCAAAATACCACAAGGATGAAGCCTGAGCGAGAAATGAAATGCTTTGCTGGATCTTTTGCCATTGCGTTAGAACGTGCAGATTAAGGGCCGGTAATATTATAATAAGATCCTCTTCATACGTCAGAAGGGGAGCGAAATGCTTGCAGAGAAAGGCTCACCAAACAAAGTTACTGGGTTTCATTTTTCACGTTTTCTGGGTTGGTAGAAGCATCAGGGACCCGATTATAGCATTTTCATGATGTAGCCCATCAACTGTTTGGTTTCTGACATTCTTCAAAACGTCTTCTTTTGTGTTCAGCAGAAGAAAGAAATTCACTCAGGTTTGGAACAACTTGAGGGTGAGTAAATGATGACAGAATTTTCTTTTTTGGGTGAACTGTTCCTTTAAACGCTCTGGAATGATTTCCACTGTAAGTGCAGTACTGTATAATGTGTTTTTAACAGCATAACAGATACTGTTGATACGGCTTGCCTTATGCTGAACCCAGAACAAGTTTTCAACCAATGGAAAATCAGCTATGGGTGTAAAGTCTCACAATCTGTATCTGAAAACTTTATATCCTTTATATTATAACTTTATGTGTCTGGAAATTAAAGCACATCTTTTGAAAGTCTTTTCAATCCATGGTCAATGCTCACAGATGCATATTCTGGTTTAGGCCACTGCTGGTTGGAGATGTTTTAAAGTGCCCTATGATGCTATTTTAAAGATTCCTAATGTTGTTTTGGCGTCTCCTTCAACAGGTTCACATTCATCCAAGATCAAAAACACTTTAATTTCCTCATAATCTGCTCTGCAGCGTCAGCTCTTTCCTCTCAGTGTCTGAAACGCTTCCATCGGAGATTCAGGTTCTCTAAACTCCGCCTCTCTGAGAGCTGCTCTGCTCTGATTGGTCAGAAAGCAAACGCTCATTATCATATCTGAATCTCAGCTCTTGATCACAGTGATACGAACAGTAACGATGGCGTGGGTTTTACCGTATCAATCTCAGAAAACAGCGTCTTCTCGACACGAACAACACAAACCAAACTCTTCCAGTCTCAGATACACTACAGTGTTTGAGGGCGGAGCTAAGAGACGCTGCTCAGCCAATCAACACCACAGGCTGGCATTATGCTGATTAGCTACAAACCTACAAGCAGGAAGTGAGACTGAATCACTGATGATTTGTTGACAAAAACTCCATTTATCTGCACTTTGATCTTTGAAACGTTGCAACCTTTTACATTCATAAACAGCTACTGTACATTACACGCTAGTGAAGGTAATATCCCCAAAAGTATAATGGGGCACTTTAAACACACTGTTGGATTGATGTCAACTGTCAATTAGCCAATTATATTTGGCTGTTTTCCCACCGTCCTCCTCTGGATGATCCCGCACACACTGCTGAAGAGTTGAGACTGGTTTCACAGGATTACTGAAGTGATTTCTGAGGAACAGGGCGAGTTGTAGATTAACACCTGCTTCACCTCCAGAAACCACTGCGCTTTTAATTCCCTCCACACACACTTGAGTGACACACACACACACACATTCCATGATGGATTGAGAGCCTTCCGACGCCACAGACCTGGATCTGCTCATTAACTCCTTTATATTATGCTGCATATCCTGATATACTGTTGTTATTGTACTGATTTTTCAATATGTCTGATGTTTTGTCCACTGTAAAGAGCTGAAGATAGATATTGTTCAGTGAGTGATTGTTCACTCACATCAACCTGAAGTTCATTTGCATATTTTAAGCATCTTTTGAAATGTTGATATTATCACATCCATTTTTAAATAATCATATATACTGTATATGTACACTTGCATACATGGCATAAAATTAGCTCTCACCAAATGCGAGTAAAAATCTCAGTTGGCGAGTGTATGAAATGGTGTCAGTCACCAGTCGCCGGTGACATTTTTATGAATTTAAATTAATGCAATATTGTGAGAACAGGAATGTAAACAAATGTGAGTTGACGGGCCAGTGCTTCATCGTCCCACAAAAGTTTAAGCTTTATGCAAAAAACTCCCACAAACAAAAAAATCAAAAGTTTAAGCTTTATGTTCATGTCTTAAGTGAACATAAATAGTTGAGAAAGAAAATGCATGTGTATCCGTAATATCCATGCGTTCAATCTTAAAGTGACAGTAGCCTAATATTCCTGACGCTGTCTGTCCTTAAAGTTAATCAAACGACAAAAGACAAAGATAAAATCACTCACTGATCTTTTCTGAATAACTTTTTTTAACTTTAATAAGGATTAAACTGTTTACTCAACACAGTGAAGACTTTGCAGTGATATTTTTACATTTGATTAATTTATGAAATTTTCTGTACCTGAAAACTGTTTCATGGCTGGTAAAATCATATTTATGGCCGGTAAATTTTCTTAAGTCACTGGTAATTATCAAAAAAATCTCAATTATATCTCCTTTAATAACATTATCAGTACGTTAGCTCAAAATAGAAAACAGTAAAGTAAATGTTCAGAGAACATTCAAAAGTAACATTCCCATAATGTTTGCAAAATGACAAAATTTATAATCACCATGCAATCAAAATTGACATCCCGTCAAGAGGGCATTACACAAATTAATAAAAATTACACATTAAATACAGTAAAAAGTTTGTAGGCCGTGCAAATTGTACATGTTCTGAGAGCTTTTTTGCTAAGCGAGAGTGAAATTGTAAGTAAATAATGTTTTATCTCTTGTAAAAATACTACAAAAATAGGTCTACAATTTGAAAAGTTACATTTATGAATATAAGAAAGAGAATTAAGTTTATTATAAAGCAGAAATTTGGATTCGCTCCAAAAAAATCCAAAAATAACAGATTTGGAGTCATTGAAAAAACTTGTAATATAGTATTTGAGATAAACTAAGTAACGCCGCCCTTCATTTGTTCTTGTTCGAAAAGCCTTCATTACGTCACAATAGCGAATTCTCTTTCACGTCGACTAACGTTTTCTCTAACGTTCACATAACCAAGAAAAAAGTGTGAACATTCTGAGAACATTCGAAAATGACGTTTTCATAACTTACTTGGAACGTCAGCAACACGTTCTTAGAACATTTTTTTTGTTAGCTGGGCAGTAAAATGTTTATTTCTAATGGAAATCCTCCTGTATAACTAATTATGCAAAATCTTAACGCGTGTAGCGCGTAGTTTTCAGGACATCCCGGATTCTTCTCTCGTGGGTCTGTTAGGAGGGTGAGAGTGTAATTCACACGCTGATGCTTACAGACGAAAGGCATTATTTGTCTCTGTGAATGAATGAAAACTTCTTCGCCATGTGTTGTGAAGCCGCTCTTCCCCTCGGGGTAACACACACATATGAGACGTAATGGAAAAATCTCAGTCACTTCAATCTACTCAAAGCCCCCGGATCTCCTGCAAACCCAATGCTGTGGAGCTCGAAACACACGCCAGAGGACCACACCAGGTACGTTTACATGGTTCATATATTGATCATATATTGTTGACGTTACGGTGACGCGCCTCGGAGAGCGCGCGACCTGATCGAGCATCACTGGGAACCATCATGACTGATCGGAGGATGAATATAACTTTCAGATGGCTGGAATCAAATGAATATATAATCAGCATGACATTCTGAAAAGAGCCTCGCTATATGTCTGTATTGTTCATGGGAGTGTGTATTGGTTGTGGTTTCGAAATGAGAACAGCGTTGCATTACGGATATTTCATAACGAATCAGACCTCGACGAAACATTACAGAGCAATGATTATAATCAAGCTGGCTCTAATTTATCAAATGCATAAAGGAGAACGTGCGCTTTTTATGAATTTGCGCTCGACTGGTAGAGTTGGTGCATTTTGTTTAGATATTGTCTCATGTTCTGGGCTGAAATGTACCTGTATAAAGCAAGCTGTTCTTATACTGTACGAAGGTCATTGAGCTGGTCAATGCTGGAATATGCTGAATGGTGGGATTTAATTTTAGTTTGGTGATTTGTGAAGGTTATTATTGCACACAAGACACTGGATTATGTTAGAATGAATATCCCTAATGGAAGTATAGGTTGTGACTCCACTGTACTGTATAGGGCTGATTGTGCATCTCTAAAGCACAGTCACACACATGCAAGTGTTTTCTAGAAGTGCTTCTGCATGTCAAATGTTTCATAAATGTCAGGTCAGGGCATGTCTGAAGTTTTATACACGTATTTTATGCATTTTAAATGTCCTCAAGTTTTATTGATTTAATTTGTATCTTGCCTGGTGTCCATTTCATCAGTTCATGCATTTTCTGGGAATTGAACCCATGACCTTGGTGTTGCTAGCACTGTCCTCTACTGTTAAAAGCACAGGAACATCACTAGCGTTCACACATGATCGGACATTTGCTACAGAAACATCAAAACATTGTTTTGCCAGTAGAAACTGCAACCTTTCCCCATTTTTGCTGTGTCATGAATTATGTATTTCATAGTAACTGGTTCAGTTATGCTGAAAAGCCAATATTAGGTAGTTTGATGGCAGTGTGTAGCGTGTTGTGTGAAGGCATGTCCCGCTGTTGGATCAAAATGTGATTACAGAAATACTGACTTTCACAAATAAACCCCGGCTGAGAAATATTCTCTGAGTAATATTCACTGTGTAATATTCACTGTGTAATATTCTCTGTGTAATATTCTCTGTGAAATATTCTCTGTGAAATATTCTCTGTGTAATATTCACTGAGTAATATTCTCTGTGTAATATTCACTGTGTAATATTCTCTGTGTAATATTCACTGTGTAATATTCTCTGTGTAATATTCTCTGTGTAATATTCACTGTGTAATATTCACTGAGTAATATTCACTGAGTAATATTCACTGAGTAATATTCTCTGTGTAATATTCTCTGTGTAATATTCACTGTGTAATATTCTCTGTGTAATATTCACTGAGTAATATTCTCTGTGTAATATTCTCTGTGTAATATTCACTGAGTAATATTCACTGAGTAATATTCTCTGTGTAATATTCTCTGTGTAATATTCACTGAGTAATATTCTCTGTGTAATATTCTCTGTGTAATATTCTCTGTGTAATATTCTCTGTGTAATATTCACTGAGTAATATTCTCTCTGTAATATTCTCTGTGTAATATTCTCTGTGTAATATTCTCTGTGTAATATTCACTGAGTAATATTCACTGAGTAATATTCACTGAGTAATATTCTCTGTGTAATATTCTCTGTGTAATATTCTCTGTGTAATATTCACTGAGTAATATTCTCTGTGTAATATTCTCTGTGTAATATTCTCTGTGTAATATTCACTGAGTAATATTCTCTGTGTAATATTCACTGAGTAATATTCTCTGTGTAATATTCTCTGTGTAATATTCACTGAGTAATATTCACTGAGTAATATTCTCTGTGTAATATTCTCTGTGTAATATTCACTGAGTAATATTCTCTGTGTAATATTCACTGAGTAATATTCTCTGTGTAATATTCACTGAGTAATATTCTCTGTGTAATATTCACTGAGTAATATTCACTGAGTAATATTCTCTGTGTAATATTCACTGAGTAATATTCTCTGTGTAATATTCACTGAGTAATATTCTCTGTGTAATATTCTCTGTGTAATATTCACTGAGTAATATTCACTGAGTAATATTCTCTGTGTAATATTCTCTGTGTAATATTCTCTGTGTAATATTCACTGAGTAATATTCTCTGTGTAATATTCTCTGTGTAATATTCTCTGTGTAATATTCACTGAGTAATATTCTCTGTGTAATATTCTCTGTGTAATATTCACTGAGTAATATTCACTGAGTAATATTCACTGAGTAATATTCACTGAGTAATATTCTCTGTGTAATATTCTCTGTGTAATATTCTCTGTGTAATGTGCCCTGTAGGCTCTGAATGATCACAAAAGTACTTCGTACATGTCCAAACAACCATGTTTTTTCTAGATTGTTCAATTTTTTAGGTGTATTAAATATTTAGATCTGGATGAACACAATTAAAAAACAATACTGTTGAATAATGAATATGTGCATATCAGGATAGACGCATGATGTCCACTTGAAATGGAGTGCTTAATGTCTCAATCTGACATCATGAACGCGTCCTTTAAGTGCATTGCTTCGTCTTTATTGGCAGTACATTACAATGTTTTGCTGAGTTTATATTTAATATTACCAAGAGAGTCGTTCAGCTGTTCATTTGTGCCATGTAGCCAAATCTGATCAAAGCAGAAATCATTGAAATGCCTTTATGATTAATATAAAGCACTAAAGTATGCTTGTTTCTAGAGATGCACTGATATAAACATTTTGACCGATAATTCTTTATATTTGAAAGCCGATATCCGATATATTGGCCGATAAATCTAAATCCAAATTGTTTTATTATTTGTTAGCCTGATTACAAAATCAAGTCTCATCATTTAAAGTCATAACCAAAACACACAATTATATAGTTCTCATTATAATTTTATGTAACCTATATGACAGACGTAACTGTTGCAATTATTATTTTCTTTGAAGTGATTCCAATCATATTTCAAGCAATTCAAACAGCTGTGATGGAGAGCCAGTGATGCTTCTCCATCCCTCAAAATTGTGTCCTTATTGTTTTTTTTTGTTTGTTTTTTTTTGTATCATGTACAAGTATAACCTAAATCATAACCTAAATCGTCTACTCCGTCTGGAATCCTCCACGTTTGATTTGTGTACTACTCTCGGAATTGCACGTCGTACACGTTATATCCATCGGTCTGCTAAACGTAGATGGCTTTATAACTACGACTCCTGTCTCTCAATACCTGTGATCCTGTCGCCGAGATCGGAGCGTTACTATAGTAACGATGTGACTCTCCACCGCGCCAGGACTCTCATACCCCTAACTAAAGATGTGACCTACTCGTCGCATGTTCCTCATCGACACAACTGCGCACTTTTGAACACTCGTTCCCTGACTGGCAAGGGTACACTACTGAATGAAGTTACAACTGAGAGAGACCTGGATTTACTCTTTCTGACTGAAACCTGGCAAACACCTGACGATTTTGTTGAGCTGAACCTTTTAACCCCTGCTGGATATAGTTATCTGACAAAACCTCGACTTAGTGGTAGAGGTGGTGGTCTGGCAGTGATCTTTAAGAAAAATTACAAAGTGACTAAATATGACATTCTTGATGTTCCAAGTTTTGAATGTATTTCACTTCAACTCGCTGGCCCCGCTCCACTTCTGATTCTACTGATTTATAGACCCCCTAGAAACAACCCAAACTTCTGCTCTGATCTGACTGAACTTCTCACTCTCGCTTTTGCCCGGCATGACAGAATAATGATGCTTGGTGACTTTAATATACATGTTGATTCTGATTGTACTGCTGCAAAAGACTTTTTGTCTGTTCTGGATTATTTTGAAGTATCTCAGCATATTGACTTCCCAACACATTCTCACTCTCATACTCTCGATTTGCTCTGTACTGTTGGTATTGACAATGTGTATGTTCATGGTCATAATCTGGGCATCTCTGATCATGAACTAATTCTCTTTGATTTCTCACTCCCCATTGTAAAACCTATAACCAACACTACTATATCCTACCGAAATCTGAAAACTTTAACTGTTGAAAATTTCTCCGCTGCCATTGCTGTTTCTGCTTCCTTCAAAAAATTGACAACATTTATCAGTCGTTTCCTTCTACTGCAGCTACCCCTTCAACTCCATTTTTGATTGGTTGTCCGCTAGACACTTTTTCACTCACTAATACATCTGTGGTTGAAAAATTGATTAGCAAATCAAATTCTACCTCCTGTACACTTGATCTTATTCCAACATACCTTCTAAAAACTCATTTGTCTTTACTCATTCAACCTATTACCCACCTTATTAACAGGTCTCTTGCCACTGCCACTGTTCCGCTTAATCTGAAAGTAGCGGCCATTACTCCAATCCTTAAGAAGCCCGGCCTCGACATCGCCATTCATAGCAATTATAGACCAATATCAAACCTCGCTTTCGTTGGCAAGCTACTTGAGAAGGTAGTTGTGGCACAACTGCAATCACACTTAGAGAGACATAATCTCTTTGAACCTCTTCAATCTGGTTTCCGTACATACCACAGCACAGAAACAGCTCTTCTAAAAGTACTAAATGATCTCCTTCTGGCTTCTGATTCTGGTGCACATAGTATCCTGGTTCTCCTTGACCTCAGTGCAGCATTTGACACTGTGTGCCACTCTACTCTTATCTCACGATTGTCTGCAATAGGCATCACGGGTGCGGCACTTCAGTGGTTGACCTCGTATCTATGTGATAGACAACAATTTGTTAAGATAGGTAAGAATCGCTCACGCTCTGTGTCTGTTTCTCACGGTGTGCCCCAAGGCTCTGTACTTGGCCCGCTTCTATTTCTAATCTACTTGCTACCGTTAGGCCAGATCATCAGACAGCATGGCCTCAATTTTCATAGCTATGCTGATGACATTCAAATTTACTTCACGATCAATCCCAACTCATCATTTCCACCCTCTTCAGTTATCTCCTGCCTCCACGAACTTAAAACATGGATGTCCTCTAACTTTCTACAGCTTAATGCTGGTAAAACCGAAATCCTGTTGATTAACCCTAGATCACAGAGCACACCCAGACATGACATTTTTATCAATATAGATGGTATTGAGATTAGGCCTTCAAAAACTGTACGGAATCTGGGAGTTTTGTTCGACCCCATGCTCTGCTTTCACTCACACATTAGTCAGACTGTCAAATCATGCTTCTTTCACCTGCGGAATATTGTGCGTATCCGCCCCTCTCTTACCTTTATAGATGCAGAAACTGTCATTCACGCTTTCATCACTTCCAGATTGGACTTCTGTAACTCATTATACAGCGGACTACCCACCAATGCAATACACCGCCTTCAAATGGTACAAAACTCTGCTGCACGAGCCCTCACATATAATAAAAAATCTGCCCATATCACTCCCATCCTTCACCAACTGCACTGGCTTCCTGTCATAAACCGCATCCAATTCAAACTGTTGGTCCTAGTGTATAAAGCCTTACATGGCCCGGCACCCAAATACCTTGTTGATTTGGTACAGCCATATGTTCCAACTCGGGTCCTTAGGTCAAGCACTGAAAATCTACTCGTGGTACCCCGGGTCAGACTCTCTACGGTGGGCGGTAGGGCTTTTAGTGTTGTTGGCCCAAAGCTTTGGAATAAGCTACCCCCGAATCTCCGTGCGGCCGACAACATCTGGTCTTTCAAAAAACAACTTAAAACTCATATCTTCAAGCTTGCCCAATAAATAAGTATCCTCGACACTGTTTTCTCTGTTCTCCACTTTCTCAGCCCTATCTGCTACTTACTTTGTTGTAATTGTATGCATTGATAAATAGTACAATATGTTTTTCTTTGATTCATGTCAATTGTTTGTCTGTTCTAAGCAGATGGCCTTTGTATCTGTTTGCTTGCTGTTTGTTTGTTATTTGTATTACATTGTGAAGCGACCTTGGGTTCTTGAAAGGTGCTATAGAAAATAAACATATTATTATTATTATTATAAGTACAATGTAACAAGCAAAGTACAAACACACAATACGAATATTGTCTCAGTATTTTATGCAAGTACAGTAGTAGTGAAAGACACCTGATATAAAGTGGTTTTGAAAGTGTCTGTTGCTGATTGAAGATGGTGTGTGTGTGTGTGTGTGAACAGAGCGAAAACCAGCCGTACTCTGAGAAGTAAGCAGAGATTTTCCAGAGGTCTTGAGTGGATATGAAATCCCAAGGACAAACACCAATGATCAGCCTATTCCCACAATGTTTGCACATGATCTCTTTGACCCAACACTCACAACTGCTCCTGACCCAGCTGAGCGCTGCACACACACGACTAGACTTACTTCATCTGTGTGATTGTGGGTTACAGATGTGAATCTCATCTGTGAGGGAAAGAAGCAAGTGTCATTAGCTTAGTTGTGAATTTGCAATTGGAATATGGCATAAAACATTTGCGAATGTGTTCAAGAGAACAAAATCGTCACTTCCTGGAAAACTGAAAAACAAAATATCAGCAATAAAACTGAAAGTTTCTGCAATCAGACGCTTCTGGAGGGAATTAAACCAAATCATTCTGATCACACACTTTGGGCCCTATTTTAACGATCTGAAACGCAAGTATCAAGCGCGAAACGCAAGTAACCTTGTGGGCGGATCTCTAGATTTGCGTCGGGCGCAAGAGTCATTTATCCCGCCGGTATAATAGCAACAGCGCCCGACGCAAATCTAAAATGTGTTGGTCTGAAGTAGCTTCATTACTCATAGGTGTGGTTTGGGCGTAACGTGAAATAAACCAATCAGAGTGTCATCTCACATTCCCTTTAAGAGCAGGCGCGCTTGTTCCATGGCGGATTGCTATTATAACGGCGGATTTGCCAGGAGCGGTTCACAGCCGAGGAGACCGACGTTCTCGTCAGGGCCGTAAAACAGAGAACATTGTATGGGGATGGAGAAACACACCCAGATTAGCTTCGCTTAAACAGGCGTATGATAATTTGGGTAAATGTGTAAGCTAGATTTATGCCTATTTTTTCACATCTTCATGGACACCACAATGATTTCCCTCGCGTGGAATATTTTTCCTTGTAATAATGTATGGTTTGCAAAATGTGAACTGTGTCTGTGTAGATGAGAGAAGCAAAGTGTGTGTGTGTTGTGCTCACGCTACATTATGGCCAAGCATGCGCCCTTAAAATAGCATCTGAATAATGCGCCACTGACTTTAGACAAGGTTTCTCCTGGTCTGTGGCGGAATTGTTTTCTGAAACTGCAAAATAGCACCAGGGAACGTTTGCGCCGGAACACGGCCTCTTTTCACTGAACCGCCCCCAGGGAACGCAAGTTCATTCCCTAATTTACCGACGTGCGTCTGTGGAGGGAAAAGTCCGCTGTGCGTCGGGTGCAAAATAGGAATGATACATGCGTTGTGTACAAAGTCAGTTGCGCTGGGTGCAAGATAGAGCCCAATGACTTTCAGAAACACCAAACCAACATCTGAGATGCTGCGATGCCATTGGTCCACTGGTTACTCCAGTTATCCAATCACAGCTGACGCTGAGCCAAAGTCACATGAGGTTTTGCGCATCAAGGGATTTATTCAGTAAATGTGTTTCCATTGTCGTTCATGTGCATGTCTTCTTTTAGGATAAAAGCATTATCCGCATCAGTTGAGCGCATGCGTTTTTCATGCATGTTTTTGCAATTTATGCACATCTTGGCGTTTCCATACAGCGTTTTTATGTGTGACATCCCAAAATGTGCATAAAAATAAGTGGACAGAAACACCGCTATTGTTAAATGTCTAAGAAATGTTTGTCAGTTCTTTTCTCTCCTGGCTGAAGTTCTGTGAATATCCCACAATCAATCAATCAATCAATCAATCAATCAATCAATCAATCAATCAATCAATCAATCCATCCATCCATCCATCCATCCATCCATCCATCCATCCATCCATCCATCCATCCATCCATCCATCCATCCATCCATCCATCCATCCATCCATCCATCCATCCATCCATCCATCCATCCATCCATCCATCCATCCATCCATCCATCCATCCATCCATCCATCCATCCATCCATCCATCCATCCATCCATCCATCCATCCATCCATCCATCCATCCATCCATCCATCCATCCATCCATCCATCCATCCATCCATCCATCCATCCACTAATAAAGGCTTTAAGCTTACATTGTTCTTGAAATGGTTTGATGTTGAATGACCTCTAATTAAAAACTGCCACACTATATCAGCAAGGGATGTATTGCAATTATACATATTGATTTGTTTCTCAGAAATATTTCGCTTCAGTCTGTTCTCTCACTCCATCAGAGGCCGAACGAGGCCATCATCTTCCTCTCAGTGATTTAGTTTAGACCTAACTGTTTGTTCACACTTTGGAAAGCATGGATCTTCAGTAGCCAGAGCCTGACATGTTTGCACTTTGGCCTATTTTTATATTAATGCCCTTTATGGATATGGTATAGTTGAATAATGCATCATTTTCAGCAGTTTTCGGCTGGTTTGGTGTGTTGATGTGGGTCAAAAATGATCTTTAGGAGGTTGATATACATAAAACTGAAATGTATTCAAAATGAATATAATTTTTCAGCTCTATGTGATTTTCATGTAGATATTGAGCTATCTATGATACTTAATGCATCTTAGAGAATTGAACAAATATTAGTATTATTATCATCAATACATGTAGTTATTAATTGGTATATTTTATGGTATTGCTAATTCACTCATTACAGTGATTTTACCATGGAAAATATTATTGGCTTATTGATTTATTTGTGTAATGAAATGAAACATCATCATCAAGCAAACATCAACATTGAACGTTGCTTTAACTGAACCGCTCCATCTTTTAATTTAAATTCAGTTCCATTACAGTATAAAACTACTTTCAGAATGATAACGTGGTTTCCTCATTAAACCTCCGTCTCATGCATGATTGCAGGAGCACTTCTTTTCAAGCCTGTCGGAATGGAGTGAATGACGAGGTAAAATCAGTGTGAACATAGTAAGCTTTCTTATCCGTCAGCACTTTTGGGCATCATAAGCACGGTTTGTTTTGGACATTCATATGTCAGAATCTTTGAGATGCCAACCTAGTCAGCATTTCATGCCACTGATAGTGAATTTCCTTCTTCGACAGCACTTTTGGAAAGTGTTTAATTCACAGCTGATGATCAGGGCTTGATTTTATCCTGTCAATCAAAAGGGGGCGTGTCAGACTGCAGCTCACATGTCTCGTGTTGAATTTAATGTGACAATAATGCATAAACAGTTTTTTTTTAAGCAATGTTAAAGAAGGCTCTGTTTAACCCAATGAATCAGCCATAGTTCAAGCCAGGGTTGCCAGATCCGTGGTTTTATTCAAACAATAAATGCCTTTAGATGCTCTTAAATGTGTCTTTTCTTCCACTTAAATAAAAGTTATAGCACGGAAAAACATGCATGAACATCAGAAGGAATGTTGAAGGATACAGTACAGCTTACCGGAATGGATCCTGTCTCATGTAAATCTGAAAATAAACAGTAGTTGAAAATAATAGTTTAGGCTCTGTTGCTCATTTTAACCTCTAATATTATAGTACCGAATGAGAGGGTCCCTGTATAGTTTACAGCATTAGTTGGAAGTGATTTTTTTTCTTTAAAGTCTCCCTGTAGTCAATCATTTTATCCCTTAAAACTCATCTTTGATCACCAAAATGACATATTTAAATGTCTTTTCCTTCTTCATGCCTTAAAATATCTTGAGTGTAACTCGACACCCTTGCCTCATTTAGTATGCGCGGTTCTATGAATATGCAAATGAGCCCCGCCTCCACTCACTCACTCAGCTCAGAGATCCACTGGTTGACGATCACACGTTGATCTGATTGGTTACAAGGTAGTTTGTGACGTCAGAAACACCAGCGATTTCAAAGCGTGTTTTTGAGACTGTCTTTGGTTCACTGCAGTTTTAAGGAGGAAATACTCAGCAATGGAGTCGACTTATGAATTTACACATGGTTTGTCTTAAAGCACATTAAAAACACCACATAGACACATAAACAACATTAAAAGCTGGATTTACACCACAAGAGGACTTCGGAAAATCTAAATATCAGTGTCCGTATGGGCAGATATCATTCTGAATAATCATAAATCTATCATCAGACTCTATAGATGAGCTGAAGTCCAGCAGACTGTGGTGTGTCGAACTCTTTCTCTGCAATGTTTCCTCTGATGTATGAAAGTGTTTTTGGAGCAGGAGAGCGTTTGATTCCGGCTAATTAAACGAGCATCTGAAGGCCGATATTGATGTAGCAGGTGCTTGGACTCTTTCATAATGAGTTGTTCCTGAGAAATCTGCAGCTAATGAATAGTCAAAGTTAGACGCGAGTTTGTTTGAACAGAAGCGTCCAGATGTCGCCGCGCAGCTCAAGGCAAAGCGACTGAAGAATCGAGACTGAAGAAGAAGTTTCTGTGGCCCGCTCTCGTTTCTCTCCAAGCCTTTTTCTCCAGTGTTAATGACTTCTGAAGCCCTGCTGAGACTTAATATCAAGAGCCGACAGGAGTCCGTCGACGTGTAGCCCACAACGGTCCATTACAGAGTGTGTGTTTCTGGGCGAGAGGTTCAGAAGAGGGCAGTGTGTGATGCTCTCTGTACGGTCTCCGGCAACAGGGAAATACAATGATGAACGTGTGTTTTAAAGTCACCATGAAATCAAAATTGACAGGTTTTGTGTGTGTGTGTGTGTGTGTGTGTGTGTGTGTGCTGGACAATGATTAATCGCATCCAAAATAAAAGTTTGTGTTTGCATAATATATGTGTGTGTACTGTGTATAATTATTTTGTATATATAAATACACGCATGTATATATTTAAGAAAAATGTGTTATGTATAAAATATTTATATATAATATAAATTATGTATAAAGATATATACATGCAAATATTTATTAAATATACACATACATATGTTGTGTATTTATATATACAAAAATAATTATACACAGTACACACACACATATTATGTAAACACAAACTTTTATTTTAGGAGCAAAGCAACGGTGACTGTCTTTATGAATGGATCATTGAATCATTGATTTGTTCAAAAACGCTGATTTTTGAAGAATGAAACCCCTCAGAGATGCACAACGAGAATGAAACCCCTCAGAGATGCACAACGAGAATGAAACCCCTCAGAGATGCACAACGAGAATGAAACGCCTCAGAGATGCACAACGAGAATGAAACGCCTCAGAGATCCACAACGAGAATGAAACGCCTCAGAGATGCACAACGAGAATGAAACGCCTCAGAGATCCACAACGAGAATGAAACGCCTCAGAGATGCACAACGAGAATGAAACGCCTCAGAGATCCACAACGAGAATGAAACGCCTCAGAGATCCACAACGAGAATGAAACCCCTCAGAGATGCACAACGAGAATGAAACGCCTCAGAGATGCACAACGAGAATGAAACGCCTCAGAGATCCACAACGAGAATGAAACGCCTCAGAGATCCACAACGAGAATGAAACGCCTCAGAGATGCACAACGAGAATGAAACCCCTCAGAGATCCACAACGAGAATGAAACGCCTCAGAGATCCACAACGAGAATGAAACGCCTCAGAGATCCACAACGAGAATGAAACGCCTCAGAGATCCACAACGAGAATGAAACGCCTCAGAGATGCACAACGAGAATGAAACGCCTCAGAGATCCACAACGAGAATGAAACGCCTCAGAGATGCACAACGAGAATGAAACGCCTCAGAGATCCACAACGAGAATGAAACGCCTCAGAGATCCACAACGAGAATGAAACGCCTCAGAGATGCACAACGAGAATGAAACGCCTCAGAGATGCACAACGAGAATGAAACGCCTCAGAGATCCACAACGAGAATGAAACCCCTCAGAGATGCACAACGAGAATGAAACGCCTCAGAGATGCACAACGAGAATGAAACGCCTCAGAGATGCACAACGGTTCTGTTTTCATTGGCAGAAAAACAGGCAATATTGAAAATGCTGTTTTAAATGTAACTTACAATGTTAACTTTTTGTTTATTAAACTTTTTTATAAAATCAATAGCATATAACATTTGCAATCAAGCTTATATGTAAATGGTAAAAAGCACTCATACTGTACGAGCGTTTTACCCCCGTACACTGAGCGTTTTACCCCCGTAAAGTGAAATACTTGATAATGTCAGGTTCCACAACATTAAAACATTATCTGTAGTATATTATAATTAGTATATTATCGTGTATATTATATTATAATATAGCATATTAGTATATTATTCTAATTAGTATATTATCGTGGATGATACATATCGCACACACATAATGTCCATTTGCATTTTATCCATCCGAAATATGTGAGATTAGAGAATTAGTGTGTCTAAAATCATACTTCACTGATAATAATAACCCACAGGTCTCTGGATGCCGTACTGTCAGCGTTTTCCTGCACATCTGCAAACTTGACTGATTGCACAATCGCATTTAATTAATAATCAACATAATCATGTATTTATAATTTGTGTTTACTTTTGAGTTGTTATTAGAAGGGTATAAAGTAGAATCAAGGGCTTTGAATCCAAAAATGGCATGAATTATTATTAAAATGCTTTTAAAAATGAATATGCAAATGCTGACCTGCAATTGATCAGGGCCGGGTTTCCCGATAACGATGTATCTTAGCTCTTAAGAGCGCTTTCTACGTGCAAAGTTACGAACGCTCGCAGCAATTCCACGAGCGTTTCCCAAAAATGCACTTAACATGAACGCGCGAAACGCGCTCTACGTGCTACTTAAGAGTTGCTGTCCATCCGTGAAGTGCTGAAACATAACCTTATATGGAATCGTATTCTGAACGTTTAACCTAATAATTGTCATCTGTTGTGGATTAGCAATCAAGACAAGCATATAAAGCACCTACAGGCAGAGGCACTGACTAAATGGCTGGAAAAAAAAACAAACAAAAAAAACACACGAAAAGATACCTTTCAAAAAGATGAAATTAATGTCCTTTTAGAGGAGATAGAGCGAAACAAAGATGTAATTTTTAACAGATTTAAAGGATTTCTTTTATTTATTTTTTTGTTCATTCATTTAATTTTGATTCAAATTATTAGATTAAATTATTTCTATTTTTTTTCTGACCTTTTTAATTATTTAATTTATACATTAATTTAACCAACAACAAAAAAGAGTAATAAAGTGTACAATAAAGTACAATCAAAACCTTATAATCACATTGCATTTGAATAAAGCTAAAGGTGTAATCTGCCGGTTGTCCTGCAGGTGTCCTCATAAATCTGTCTTCTTACGATGCACTTGGGGATGTACGATTACTCCAGAGCACTCGTAGATCTACGAAGATTTTCAAGTGCTACTTAAGCTACGATGCTTTTGGGAAACAGACCGTAATATTAAGATCAGTCGTACGATCGTTTTTACGATCAACTTAGGCTTACGATGCTTTTGGGAAACGCAGCCCAGGGGTGCGTTTCACGAAAGCATCGTTGGCCAACTATGGTCGCAAGTTCCGTCGTTACCAATAGAGTTCAATGGACATTGCGATGAACTTGCGACCATAGTTGGCCAACGATGCTTTCGGGAAACGCACCCCAGCTCTGCTCAGTCTGAAACAAAAGAGTCTGTGGTTTCAAGATTCAGTTTTAATTGTTTCTACGATCATGTCTCCTGCTGTTTCATATTCTACTGTCTCATGGATGTACAGATTCCCAGCGATCGTTCTCAGAACTCCGGCTAGCATTCTGGCAAGGTTCTCTCAAAGTTATGAACAAACGTTTTTGCAGAGTTATAGTTATTAAAGGTTACAAAGATTGCATTTAATAAGATTATTAAAGATTACAGTATTAAAGATTATCTAGTCTTAAATAATGTTCTCAAAACATAATCTATACCTCGATAATGGAAGGTTTTTGTTCATGAAACGTTTTAGTTGGACATTCGTCATGTTATTTTTAAGTGTTACTAATTGTTTCGGAATGTTCAGAGAACATTCAAAAGTAACGTTCCAATAATGTTTAAAGAGTTATAATTTGGAATGTTGACAATGTTAATTTAACCAAAAAAAAAAAAAACGATTTTAGAACATTTAAAAAACTGGACATTTCCAAAGCTTAAAGGGGTCATATAATGCCATTTTTGTACAAGCTAATATGATTCTTTAGGGTCTAAATTAAAAGTTTGTAATATACTTTAATTAAAAATTCTCATTAGTATTGTTAGAAAACACTCATTTTACCTGGTCAAAAACAGCTCTGTTTTCAGCACGCCGTTTCAGTGCATGTGTCTTTAAATGATAATGAGCTTTGCTCACCCCGCCCCTCTGCTCTGTGCGTACACCGATTGTAACACAATAACCATAACGCGTTGTTCATTATAAACGTGGGATTATGAATTATATTGAGAACGTCGTACATAGAAAACATGCTGTAATGTACCCTGAGTGTAAACAGCCGCATTCATCATGAAGCGTGCAGCAAGCGATTTGCAAAGATTAATATAAATATTAATATAAAGGTTAATAAAACGTTACACTCACTTCAGTTCTCCTGGAGGTGCAGCAGGAACACGAATAGTTGGTACCGATCCTTTTTTTCAGGAGCAGCTTCTTAGCAAAACCAGCTTTATACTGACCCTCGTTTGTAAAGCAGTCTGGTGTGTGAAATGATTCGCGCAAGTACATGGAAGCATTGACGTTGATCGTGGGGAATATTCCCTTCGAAAACAAACTCAGCCACTGCGTCTTCAGCGGTTTGGATTTAGGAACATCAATATGACTGCTGTGTTCCTAATTACACCCAAGAACAGAACACCACAATCGCTTAGACGCCATTCTGCTCACAGACAGTGCTCCAGCTATCAACAATGACACGCCGGTCCACGCGGGCTATGATTGACAGCTCGCTTACGAGCGAGGGCGGGTTTGCGTTGAAACGCTCCTGTCAATCAGCAATTGTGGAAGGGGCGTCGATTTTGTGACGTCACAAAATCGAACGGCTTGATTTCAGAGAGGGTCAAACATATAAGAAGATTAAAGAAAAACCACTGGATGGATTTTTATCATTTTATGATGGTTGTGTACAGGCACTGCCAACACACATTTCAGTACAATCAACTTGTAAAAGTGCATGTACCATTATATGACCCCTTTAAAAAAAACTTAATGGGAACGTTAGCAAAACATTCTTAGGAAAAAAAATGTGTTAGTACATACTCGTATATGCAGCCCTGGTCTCGACTATGAAGACGTTGACTCAAACTGTGTTTATAAAATGCTTGCGATTGTGGGAAATGCTGTGTGTGTGTTTTTTTACTATAAAAGAGTCACTCACAGACATTATCTATACATCGTTCATGGAAGGTTTTAGTTGGACATTCGTCTAACATTCTTAAAATGGAACTACTTGTTTCGGAACGTTCAGCGAACATTCAAAAGTAACGTTCCAATAATGTTTGAAGAATAATAAAATGGAATGTTCACTTAACGTTCATATAACCAAGAAAAAAAGTTTTTAGAACATTTACAAAAAAACTGGACGTTTTGAACTTTCTGAGAACATTCAGCTTTCATAACTTAATGGGAACGTTAGCAAAACATTCTTAGAACGTGTTTTTTGTTAGCTGGGTTAGTACGTGTGTGTGAACTGGGAAGCAGCCATGGTCTCCACTATGAAGACAGCAACTCAAACTGTGTTTATAAAAATGCATGCAATTGTGGGAAATGGTGTGTGGTTTTTGTACTATAAAAGGCTTGTAAAGACAGGAGTTTGGCCACGAGGAGGTCCAGGGTTTGCTCATCGTGAGCTCTGGACAGCACATGTATCTTATACTAATAATATCTGTGGTGGGAGGGCATGCTATTTAAAGTTGTCCTGGCCTGTGGGTGACGTCCAGCTCCGACCAAAGGGCATGAGATTCCCAGTGTACAGATGCCTTCTCCATCCAGACCCGGAGCACACATCGCAAGCTCAGTTTGATGCCTCCTCGTGTCATCGGGTTAAATGACTCACTACAGGGAGACTCGGATGATCCGCTTCTTCAGACCGAGGAGGATCTCGTACTGGGGGAATCTCACACAGAGATCTTAAACCCAAAAATCAAAGTGAAAAATATGAAATTATACTTTGCATAAAGAAAATAAAAGTTGAGATCCTTTCCATCTAAACTGGTTATTTATCTAGCAGTGAATGTTTTATGATCAGCAGGAGAATCATATTCATCCGCTCAGAGCCGAAGCACAACCACAACAATGTTCTTTTGCAAAATGCATGCAGTTTTGTTTTTTCACCACTAGAGCAGGGCTATTCAACTATCTACATTCGAGGGCCGGATTATCTAATTGAAAAGTTGAGGTGGGCCGGTGGGTTGGTTTGGGGGTTTAGCTTATTTATTGATAGCCTAGAAATCTAGATGCACCCTAGCGGCAGCAAATGTTATTTTGCAGCCAGTGTCATCTAGCAACTCTCCGTTGAAAAACCAAACTCTAGTCAGGCCAATCAACTCATGTATAGAGTCGGTGGGCGGGCTTAACATAATGACGACAGAGTTGTGACGGTTCAGCCTGATCTCACGGCAATTCGTACGAATTCTACGAGGTGGCTAATTTGTACGAATTCATACGACCTCACTCGTACAAATTTTTGCTAAATCGTACATATTTTACGAATTGCCCAATTCGTATGAATTCATACCCCTGACCCCGCCCCTAAACCTACCCATCACGTGGGTTTAGACAAATCGTACAAATTTGTACGAGTGAGGTCATACGAATTCGTACAAATTAGCCACCTTTTTATCACTCGTATGAATTCGTACGAATTGGTCATGAGATAGCGTTGGACGGTTCCACGTGAATTCCCTGCTACTTGAAAACAAAGAATGGTCTTTCGAATCGGCCACCACTCTGGAGGACTTGGAGTTAAGCTTTTCTTTGAGGAAAGAACAAAGAACGGCACTGAAGTCATTCTTAAAAAAGGAAGATGTGTTCAGAGTTTTGCCGACCGGATACGGCAAAAGTTTAATCTGTCAACTAGCTCCGCTGGAGGGAGAACGCTCTGGTTGGTTGTAGCGCTGTCCTATTGCGTGCAGAGGGAATCTGAAAGACCACCGTTTATCCCGGCCCTCGGACTGAGCCGTGCCAATGATGAGTTCCCAGACCCAACATCTTGATGTGGGTCTGGCTTGTCAGGCTAATTTATTGAAACATTATTTATCGAAACATAACAGTTTCAATAAATAAGCTAAAGTAAACCTGAAAAAGTATTGTATTTACTTGGAAATGTGGTACCCAACAGTATGCAGATATAGAAGACCATAATAAATAAAAACCGAGATGAGATCTTTCATCTAAACTGGTTATATCTCTAGCAGTGAATGTTTTTTTGTTTTTTTTTATATTATCTTTTTATTTGGAAAGGCAAAATCCCATCACATACATTAATTACAATTTTAGGCGTTCAAGTACATAGGCAAAGATGAATTCAGAAAGTTTAGATGAGTTGTCCATATTGCCCTTCTGAGTTTTCCTTTTACGGAGCAGTGAATGTTTTATGATCAGCAGGAGAATCATATTCATCCGCTCAGAGCCGAAGCACAACCACAACAATGTTCTTCTGCAAAATACTTACAGTTTTGTTTTTTAACTCTAGAGGGCCAAAATATTCAGCGTTATATTAAATTAAAATGTGCCACAAACAGAGCTCTGCCAGTCCTTCAGTGAGAACATACATGAAACAGACAGAATATGTTTCTTTTACAGATAAACATTGAACTTTTTTTTGTGCCAATTATCTTCTCGGCTCAAATGAGCTTCCATAAATCCCCGGAAGCAGATCCTTCTAAACACTCCATATGATGGAGAATACCCTTCACCCACAGCTCAAACGGAGAGCTCAATAGGTATGGCGTAATGACTTTTGAGGCACAGATTGTGCAGGATTTGCGGGGATTATGCAGTGGTGTTTCTGATACACACACTCTCTCTCCTGCGACACACACCTGCGGACGGATAAACACACAGCCGTTACTCCTGCTTGACCTCTCGATCTCAGATCTGACCGCGTGTCTGGTTGGGTCTTCCCAGCATCCCGCTCTCAGGACAAATCCGTTGGGAAAAACGCATGGAAAAGTGCAAACCGCTCTATTTTTAGTCGTGCAGCCGCTGGATGTTCATGTAAATGCCACTATGGCTCTCAGTTGCTCCAAAGTAAGTGCTTTTCTCACTTTCGTTAGTTATTTTGTTCTTGTTTGTTAGTTTAGGTTGGTCAGACATTTAAAGGAGATTATCATGATATTTTCCTTAAAATCAGTTAATGCCCAGCAAACTCTCATGTATGTGTTAAGATAAAACCTTCTTTAAATAGCATTTATAGAAATTCTAACATATTTGAGATGTGTTGTTATGATGTTGAGAGAACAATGATATGTCCTAATTTATTACTAATTATTGCACTGTTTTTATTCTTGCATTGTCTATTGTGCTCTTTATTGGCGAAGCTGCTTAGACATACTCTCTAGTTTCTAATGTTTTTATTGGTTAATGTTTTTATCTTGGGTTTTGACCGGGACCTTCGCACTTAGTTTCGTTCCTTCATGTAAAAATGTGTATGGAATGACAATAAAAGACCCTTGAACCCTCGATGTCATTACGTTCTCAGAGGAAACATCCCTGTATTGTTATTTGTACATATTGAATGTTAATGTTAATTTTCTTGGAATATTGCAAATAAACGTTCAAAGGATGTTGTATTCTGAGTAAATATAAGGATAGAAGAATATTGTACTAACATTATCGTAATGTTCTGATCACAAGTAAACTGGACTTTTGAATGTTTTAGAAACATTGCAAACCACTGTTCAGACAACGTTTTTAGCACATCATTTTGTCTCAGCCTGCTGTGTTTGAGTGTGTTAGTGAATCGCACGCTCTGATGATGCTGTTGTCGAGTTAGAAAGCTAAACGATGCCTTACCATAAGTCTGAAATACTCCGTTTTGTAGTTTCAAGCTTAACGTACAGAGGTTTTCTGTGCTTTTCTCCCTGTGGAGTTCTGTTTCATTTAAATGCATTTTTGGCCTCAGTTGTTCATGCACAGTAGGACTATTGAGCTATAACATTATTATGCTGTGAATCATTTGGTTTTAAATGAATTTGACAGAAGTTTACATTAAAATCTCTTTTTAGAGCAGACTTTGGTATCTTGAGCACAGTTGAGACACGATTGAGATCTCTGAGTCTCTATAGAAGAGACACGTGTGAGATTATTATGGTCTTTGTCTCATTTTCTCTGTTTAATATCACTTTGAAAGCATGAATGTTCTCAGGCAGCAGATCATATGTCTTTGTTTACTGCTGTGGTTTACTTTACCTCCATGTTCATTGATCCAAACGTGTTTTGACTGCTGATTTAAGCAGATTAATTTCTAGTGGGATCTTTCTAGAAACAGTTGGGATTGCGTGCGGCATACAGATTCACCAGTTTAGTTTCATAATGCCATTAAAATGAAAGCTTTGTGAGGTTGTGCCGTTTCTAATGGCAGATTTGTGTTTTGTGACTCGCTTTGAGATGTTAGTTAGATGTGAAACGGTATGAAAATTTCATATCATGATTATAGTGACCAAAATTATCACGTTTATCAGTATTTTCACGGTTTTGTTCAAATGAGATGAAAAGTTCAAAAATGAACTGATGCAAGTTTTATATTTGAAAATCAACAAACAACAAATAAAATTAGCAGCTCTATGCACTTTTTTAAGCATAAACTAAATTATTTGACCGTTGTTAATAGCAACACATTATTATGAAAACAGCACATCTCTTGTATCACTGCGGACGTGCTCTTCAGATTCATTCATATGCAAATGCATATTGTGTCTCAGTTTTTGACTGTATTGAAAATGAAATCAGAGCACTTTAGTATTAACACTACTATAATATTTGTAGTGATCATCTTGTCTGGACGATTGTTTTGTACACTGTACAAAATGGATTTATTGGTACGATTTCCCTCACGACTTTTGTTAACGGGAAAATATGACCCTAAAACACTAGAAACTAATAGTACACTTATTGAGATTAAAAGGCCAAATACACTCAACATTTTGTCAAAATGGGCTTGGCGTTTTTAATAAATGTTGTTTATAATAAATGCGACTTAAAAGGCACGAACACACTGCAGTTTAATTCAGTTGTCTGTTCACCGTTTTATAGTTAGAATTATATTATAAATATACCTTAAAGATTAGAAGTACACTAAAAGTGCACATTCAATACAATTAATTGCACTTCTTTTCCACAAAGATTGTCATGCAGGTCACTGCCCAAAGATCACTGTATGAACGGTGTGTTTGACGGCGCGTTAAACACTGATGTTCAGTCACAGGTGTGTGTTTATTGATCAGGCAAACCATATACTGCCTTCTGCCTGCACCACACAGCCCTGAGACTCACGAGCACACTGAGAGAGAGTGAATCGCATCTGTAATCTGAGCTCTGGCCAGAGAAACCTCTTTCCTCATGGCGATGATCAAGTGTACCCCAATGGCTAACAGAGGTTCGGTCTCTGTTATGATATGACTGACCCTCCTGACTGTGTCAGAGGTCAACATCAGATCTGATGACAGGACTGATCTAATGGCATGCAGTCTGATGCTCAGTGAAATAGACAACATGTTTGTTAAAGTACACATGAAGCCCATTTTACTTGTGTAATGTGAAGTATGTGAAGTTAAACGGGATATTCATCTTGATGTATCCCAATTGTAACTCAATTATTTTCTTTGAAATAGTGCGCACTTTTGACAATAAGACAGTGGGCCCTATTTTAACGATCTGAAACGCAAGTATCAAACGCGAAACGCAAGTAACTTTGTGGGCGGATCTCGGGCGCTGTTGCTATTATACCGACGGGATAAATGACTCTTGCAAAATGTGTTGGTCTGAAGTAGCTTCATTACTCATGGGTGTGGTTTGGGCGTAACGTGAAATAAACCAATCAGAGCGTCATCTCACATTCCCTTTAAGAGCAGGCGCGCTTGTTCCATGGCGGATTGCTATTATAACGGCGGATTTGCCAGGAGCGGTTCACAGCCGAGGAGACCGACGTTCTCGTCAGGGCCGTAAAACACAGAGAACATTGGGATGGAGAAACACACCCAGATTAGCTTCGCTTAAACAGGCGTATGATAATTTGGGTAAATGTGTAAACTAGATTTATGCCTATTTTTTCACATCTTCATGGACACAACAATGATTTCCCTCGTGTGGAATATTTATCCTTGTAATTATGTATGATTTGCTAAAATGTGAACTGCTGCGTCTGTGTAGATGAGAGGAGTAAAGTGTGTGTGTGTTGTGCTCACGCTACATTATGGCCAAGCATGTGCCCTTAAAATAGCATCTGAATAACGCGCCGCTGACTTTAGACGAGGTTTCTCCTGGTCTGTGGCGGAATTGTTTTCTGAAACTGCAAAATAGCACCAGGGAACGTTTGCGCCGGAACACGCCTCCTCTTTTCGCTGAACCGCCCCCGGGAGCGCAAGTTCATTCCCTAATTTACCGACGTGCGTCTGTGGAGGGAAAAGTCCGCTGTGCGTCGGGTGCAAAATAGGAATGATACATGCGAGTCAATTGCGCTGGGTGCAAGATAGGGCCCCAGGAGCATTTATTAAAGCCTCAACATTTTCTTATTTGTCTCTGAAAAGAAGTTTGATGTTGGTAGTTGTATTATGACTCTTTCTCTTTTTGCTCGTCACCTCTTCTCTGAACTAGGTTTCTTTGTTTTAACATAAGTTGAGGCTCCAGCATTTTTATTTAGTCTCTAGTTAGTCTCAGGTGTGTTTCGTACGCGTTTTTTTGTGGGTATAAAGTGTGCAAGATGTAACAGATGTTAAATAAGATAAAATACACATAATATAACAAAATTACATGTATTTTCATATTAAACTTTGCCATAGACATTTATCACTCAGTTTTGCGCTTATGCCAAACCATATTAATTTAATTAATAACGTCTCGGTTACGTATATAACTTTAGCTCCCTGAAGAGGGAACAAGACGCTGCGTTGAAATGCTTTTGGAACAGCTCTGCGTGATGAAGGCCAATGAAGACCTGCAGTACGATAGATCTTAAAATATTAGTAGGAAGCTTGGGAATATAACCCGGTCTGAGGTGAAGTCAAGCCTTTACCATACCAGGCGCAAATTCCAGACACGAGGGAGATACTGAGAGGGCTTGTAGGTCTCCAATTCTTTTGAAAGAGAAATAGCGAGGAGGAAGATCTTTTTTAGAGTGAGAAACTTCTCAGGAACATCTTTAATAGGCTCAAAGGGAGCCAAGGAAAGGCCTTCTAACACAACACTCTCGTGCAAACTTCAGGCCCAAGCCTCAAGGTGCCATGGAGGAAAGGGGTTATTAGAGGGTGTCTCCCCAAAGACACACCACCCAAAGGAGTGTGGTAATCAGCTAAGGCTGCCACATACACCTTTAAAGTGGAGGGGGATAGATCTGCGGAGAATCACTCCTGCAGGAATTCCAGCACTGCGACCACTGAGCAGTCCAGCTAATGATTTCCACCCCATGAAGTGAATAATCTCCACTTCAAGGCATAGAGTTTCCTCAGGGATGGAGCTCTGGTGTTGAGGATGACCTCAACATCCTCGGTTTAGAGACCTGGGGCCAGTTGCATGAACATAGCTGTTATGTTAAGACTTAATTACTAGTATGACCAAGTAGCGGTTAATCAAGGGAGAATCAGTTTTACTTTTTAGTATTGAATTAGATCAATCTACATTTTTGATGAACAGTCTTAAAGAAAAAAAATGTGACGACTAACTTCTAAGACTAGTCTTAGTAGTTTATGAAACCGGCCCCTGATCTTATGAGTTGGGCCGCCAAGCCCACTGTTCCCATAACTCTGGTCGGAGGTGAAGGATCGACCCCTTCGCCTGAGAAAGAAGGTCCCTCCTGAGTGGAATCTCCAGAGGAATGCCGTCGAGGAGAGACTCAAGGTCCGAGAACCCTATTCGGGCCGGCCAGAACTGGGCTACCGATAGCAGATGGACCCCATCCCGGCGAACCCTCTCCAGAACTCCCGGGAGCAGAGCGATCGGGGGAAAGGCGTACAGGTGTATCGGCCATGTCTGTACCATAGCATCCAGTCCAAGAGGAGCTGGATGAATGAGGGAGAACCACAGTGGACAGTATGCCGTCTCTAGAGATGCAAACAGATCTACTTCCACTCTAACGAGTTGATCCGGTCACATACCTTGAGTCGAGCGACCACTCATGATCGTCCCCCCAACCCTTGAGGGATGCATCCATTGTTAGCATGACGTGACAACATGGAGTACCCAGCACAGGTCCTTGGGAAAGAAACCAAGGTTTTTTCCACATAACTAAGGCACGAAGGCATCGCCACTTGACCTTGATCATGCAGAGCGGATTTCCCCTTGAGGAAAACCCCTTGGTTTTGAGCCACCACTGCAGGGGTCTCATGTACAGCAGGCCAAAAGGGATCACATCGGATACGGCTGCCATCAGACCCAACAGCCTCTGAAACTGTTTGACAGTTGGCCTAGCTTTAGCTCACACATAGCTGAGAGAATTTACGCAATTTGAGCAGGAGACAGAAAAGAACCTCAGAAACTTCCTGTGTTGTGGGAGAATGGATATGTGGAAGTATGCATCCTTGAGAGCTATTGTGACAACCAGTCCTCGGACTTGATTTGAGACAAGATTTGCTTCAGAGTAGGCATCTTGAATTTGAGCTACAGAGTGCTTTAGTTGGCGCAGATCTAAAATCGAACGCAATCCCCAATCCTTTTTCGGAATAATAAAGTACTGGCTGTAAAACCCAGGAGGAGGAACCCGTTCTATAGCTTATTTTGCCTTATAGCCTTCTTGTTACATCACCAGAGCCTTCTCAGGACCCACTACTGTGGGAAGGACCACGCTGAATCGGGGTGGGCGAGACATGAACTGAACGGTGTAGCCTTTTTCGACTGTCTGCAGGACCCATTGAGATATATTTCCACCCTGTCTACTAAGGGAGCCAGTCTTTCGAGACTGACCTCTGGTGTAGCTTGATCAGCAAGTGCAGCACCCTGAAGCGGCGAACTGCTGGGAACCGTTGCGCCCCGAGACACACGAGGTGGCAGGGTTGGCAGAACGGCCCCTTGAAGGCACCGAGGGGAGACGGGCACCGTGTAATGAGTTGGAAACCGTCTTCCCACGGAGGGGTCTGCCCTCAGAAGCCTGACACGACTTCTTCTTTGACAAAGCCCTATTAGCAACAATAATAGTCCTCAGATCCGTTCTGCCCTTCGAAGGGTTCGCCTGAGAGCGGCGCCCGCATCCCAATGGAGGATGAACTTTTGAAGAGAAAGGACGTTTTCTTTAATTTCGGTCAGGTTGAGCCACAGATGTCTCTCCGTAGCCATAGAACAGACCACTGACTTGTCCATCTAACTGATTACGTCAGTGCTGACCTCCTCGCTGACACCCAGGTCACCCTGCTTTGCCTGTAATGCAGAGATAGTGTGCCTGACCTGCCGCCGAATAAGCTTTACCCAACAGCGAAGATGTAGCTCTTAAAGGCTTGATGGGTTATGTCTGGGCTTTAAGGGACGAGACTGAGGGAGAGATAGCTTGCAAGCATCTCTTCAGCCCTGGACATCGCCCCATAACCGTGCTGTTTTAGTCCCATGATGTTAGAATACGTTGAGATCTTAGGACTAAAAATACGGTATGAAACCTGTTCTCTTCCATGAAAGGAAAGGGAAAGAACGGCAAGCCCAGACGCAGAGGCTGCACATGAGACGGCATAAAGCGTTTGTCTAATTTACTTTTCAAAGAAAGCTCATGTTTCTCGCCCGGCCAATCGATATTTAACTTGGCTACGGCGCGAGTGACAACCTCCATGAGCTCCTCACATGCAGGAGACTAAAGTGACGAGACTGCAGTATCTCCTGTCTCGATACTGACAACATTGAGCTCCTCAGAACTGGATAATTGTAGAACCGGTGCTTAACATTTATTAGGGCATTTATTATTGGCATTGTGCCAATAATAACATTTATTATTGTTATTAATAACTTTTGCTATTTGGTAATAGTGCTAATGGTGATGGTGCTATTAATAACTTTTGCTGTTATTAATAACTATTGCTATTAATAACTTATTATTGTTATTAATAACAATAATAATAACATTTATTATTGGCACAAATTTCACAATTCAGTTTGATTTCAGTTCACAAGCTTGCAATTAAATTCTGATTCAATTCAAATAGATATCGATTCATTTTGATATATTTCAGGTACCGTTCATGGAAAAGTCAGTTGGAACTACATTATTATGATAATGATAAAAGGCGAATAACATTCATTGGTGGCAGTCATAAAAAATGTATGAATTTATTTAAACATACATGACGTGTTGTAGAACAGTAAAATATATAAATGAATATGTAAATGCTGCTTTCATTTTTCTAGCTTACTATGGAGTTTATGGTCACTGAATGGCTTTTCTGAGGTAAATGTGACGTTAGGTGAGATAATGTTCTCAAGCTGTTTTATTGACGTCTTTCTGCGGTTGAAACACTGATTGATCGATTACATGAGACATGATTGATTTCACCAAGTTGTCCTGTATCTTTCAACATTCCTCCTGATGTTCATTGATGTTTATTTGGTGCTGTAACTAGTAGTAAACAAAACGGCATATTTACAGACGTAATATATATTATTATACTCCTAACTCTTGTAATAAGCACGACTCAAGTTTCATCTGTGTGTGATGATGATGAAGGAGCAGTGTACACTGCGTAGGGACCCTGTGAGTCAGAACACAGCGAGTGCCTATGTTGTAACTGGGCACCTGGTGATCACATGACCTGCGTGCTCCGTGCTGATTGGTTGTTTTCTGCATTCAGATGTGCTCCGGTGGCTAGACTGTTATGCCTCCAGCACTCATTCACCCATGGCAGACTGGGAGATATTGCAACACAAAATATGTTTTTGACAACATTGATGCATTTCTTTATCCTGAAAATAGAAATGAAAATTTCAAATATAACTGTGCTAAAATGAGTTTTGTGTGGGGGATTCTTCAAATATGAGCTCTTTTTGTTCTCTTAAAACACTGTCACACCTTTAATATTTAGTTAGTCCAACAATGTCCAACAGTTTAAATGCATTAGTCATTTTCTTCAAGAAATGATGTAAGACTAATTCCATATTTAGAATTTTATGCATCATAAATATACAAATATTTGCACACTTCTAGCATTATTGCCGAGAATAACAGTTTGATAGGAAATATGCTATTAACCTTGATTGTTCTTTATTATCTTCACATCACATCATGTCTCATATTTCATCTCAAGCTACTTTGCAATCAAGTACGGCTGTGAAACGATTAATCACGATTATTTTGTAAACACACACACATGCATGTATATATTTAAGAAAAATTTGTTATTTATATATAAAATATTTATATTTATATATAATATTAAATATATATATATTAAGATATATACAGTATATACATTATATACAATATACAGTATATACAATATGTATATATTTCTTAAATACAAAATAATTACACACACATATATTATGTAAACACAAACTTTTATTTTTGGATGCCATTAATTTCACAGCCCTCCATTTAAGTACAATAACATTTGATAAAACTTTATTAGAGGCAAAATTGTTGGTCAATGACACTACAACTGTTGTGTATATTTTTTAATTTCATTTTTAAATTGTTTGTTCATTAAACTCTATTTTTGTCATTATAGTTTAAAATATTTAATAAATCTTATGTATTTTTGTAGTTTAATATTGAAGCTCTATATAATCTGTACAAAAACCCTGTGACTGAGACATGGAAGCACATGGGGTTGAAGAAACGTGTATCTGAGATCGCATTAACCAGACGCCCTCAAAGATCCTGAATCCTCAAAGATGGTGTGCTGTTCATACTGAAGATGTTTGTGTAGCATGCGTTCATTGAGTCGGGACAGGCGCTGGATGCATAGTCTACAGTGTTGAGAATAATGGAAAATCACAGCTAGCCTAGCACAGCTTTCTGACATTCAGAGCAGTGGAAAATGCAGGCCAGTGGAAAGAGGCTCTGAGAATAAATAACTTGATAATGTTAATGGCCGACTCCACAGAAGTGCCACGCTAGATGCTATCGACACAGACGGGACCTGGACACGGGACTAACCAATGCACAGCCGGCCGAAGGAGGGCTACCTCCTAAAAATAGGACTCAACTAGTGCTCTCTCGGGGTTACTCGGTTCAATTAGGCTGTTTAATTAATTGCCTGTTATAATAATTACATAAGTAGTGAAGTGCTGCCCCTGGGAGTCTGAGAGCTGCATCATGCAATATCATTTTGTGGCCCTATAGGGACGACTCTAATCATCAAGATGAATACTCTGATCATTTGACATGATGGCTTGTGTTTGGGCTTTTATGTTTTCTTTTTTTAACACCAGCCATGAGACTCCCACAATGCACGCTGTTTTTAAAAGCAGCACGTCTATTCACTCTTATTCTCATGTATAATATGTCGAAAACGCAAAACGTTTCTTGTCTCGTCACATTCAGTTATGAATTACAGTAATGATGTAAATTATAGCACATTTTCAATTCAAAACATCAAAATTCGATAAAAAATGTAGTATTTTGCGTCACTGAATTTTACTGTTGGTGGCTGAACGTCGGCGACAGGGAGTCACTCATTACACAACATTTCAATGGGAAAAATCCCAGACATCCCTTCCTGGTCTACAAACTGCGTTTCACAGCCAAACACACGCGAGAAGTGATACAGGAAATCATATAAGAATAAAACAAAGAAGTGATGCATCATGTGTCTCTCAGATCGCGTCATGAACTGATTTGCCTCTAATTTTGTGCATTTGACTGCGATTTCAACGGAACTGTCGTAGCGTAACAGCGCAGCGCTTCGGGGTTGTTCGTCAGAACGGAGGCTCACTATTGGCCAGCATCACACGCATCACACACATGACCAGCGTCGGCCAATAGTGAGCCTCCGTTCTGACGAACAACCCAGAAGCGCTGCGCTGTTACACTACGTGAACTCACTCAGAGAAACACAGAAGAACATGAAGAGTTGAATAAAGTCGTTATTTGTGTTTTTTTTTCCGCACAAAAGTATTCTCGCCGCTTGATAAACTTAAGGTTGAGCCACTGTAGTCACTCGGACTATTTTAAACATTGTTTTTACTAACTTTCTGGGCCGGCAAGTTTCAATAACAGAGAAGCCTATGGAGGAGTGAGCCAGCTCTCAGATTTAATCAGAAATATCTTCATTTGTGTTCTGAAGATGAACTGAAGTCTGATGGGGTTGAACAACATGAGGGAGAGTAATTACTGACAGAACTTTCATTTTTGGGTGACCTAACCCTTTAAAGTCCCCCTGTAGTCAATAATTGTGTCCCTTAAAACTCATCTTTGATCACCAAAATGACATTTAAAATAAAATTCTCCATGCCTTAAAATATCTTGAATGTAACTCGACGCCCTTGCCTCATTTAGTATGCGTGGTTCTGTGAATATGCAAATGAGCCCCGCCTCCACTCACTCACTCAGCTCAGAGATCCACTGGTTGACGATCACACGTTGATCTGATTGGTTACAAGGTAGTTTGTGACGTCAGAAACACCAGCGATTTCAAAGCGTGTTTTTGAGACTGTCTTTGGTTCACTTTGGCAATGGTGTCGACTTAAGCTGTAAGTACAGATGCCAAAACTGGCCTACTAGCACAATCGTAAATTAAATTAAATCATCGCAATTATTAAAATTGTTGGTTAATTTGATATAATCAAATGTATCAGACATATTCAATATACCGGGCAGCCCTGCATGGAAGTGATGTAATAGTCGTTTCCTCTTCCCTGCGCCTGTAAAGTTTGCATGCCGTTGTGTCCTTTGATAATTGAGCGGGTCGAGTGGCACTGCATTGGAAATCCGCACCAGCCATTTATTTCAATTAAAAAGCATGCAGCCTGGCGTCTCAGATGTAGTGGGCATGAAACAAGCATAATTAGGTTTATTTGGCCTCTAAACACCCAGAGGGAGCCATTAAGTGCAGAAGACTGGATGCTCCAATAGGTAGTAATAACTCTAAGAGACGTTTGTGCTGAGAAGCGCCCTTAATTTTACCATGACATTGCGGTTTTTAAAGTACGCATCTTGTGTTGAATACTGGCCTTACAGACACTGCTCTTCCTCGAGGGCCGTGACCCGAAGGCCCGCACTCGCTGGGACATTACAGTCTCTAGTAAACTGTTTCTGTGCATGTCTTGATTTATAGTATTAAGTGCTAGAAACATGGAAACGATTTGCGGGATAAACCCTGTATACTGCGACTCATGTTGACATGGCACTTGTGGAAGATATAAAATAAAGCTGAGCCTGACATCTGATTGCCCACGCTGAAATTTAATTAGCTATACAGTGTGACGCGAAAAACACAAAACTTCAGCTAAAACGGGAAGAGCTTTGAGTACAGCTAAATCTGAGGTATATATTTACAGACTGCCGAAAGATACAGAACAGAGACGCAAACGTGTCAAATGTGTGTATTATCGTGTGTCAATATGATGAATTTAGGGGTAAAATCACACCCTTTATATTGTATTGTTATAATTACATTGACAACTCATCAATTAAATATTTGCCATCGTATATTCTGCATAATCAGATGTTTTTAAATAAGTTTTAGTGCTGGCGATATGATGATATATATAACATTGAGTGATCACATGGATTTAGACTTATATTGTATTTATATAAAGCGTTCACAGGCAAATGTGCTTTATGTTTTTGAAATCAGGCTCATATAAATGTCAGAAACACGATGACAATATCCATGATCACTGGATCTAAGGTGTAAGAAACACTATATCGAGTCCAACCTTTAGTTTAAACTGATAATTGTATATTTAATTTCAACGTTAGTTGCAAGATCCTTTCCATCGAAACACTGAATCACTTCCACTGATGCTGCGCTTGCTGCTGAAACAGTGTTTTAGGACACACTCTTATGGCTGCACATATGCAGTTTGTCTTGATTGGTACAGAAACAACATTTGTGAGACAGTTGTTGCCGGATTTCATTGGTGATTTCAAAACATGAAATTGAATCGTAAGTTTGGAGATCAGCTTTGGAGAATTTGATGTTTCCCCATTCAGAGAGATTGGAGGTTTTCTTGCATGACTGAAATAGTTTCATGATAGTTGCGTTTCAGAAATGGCCGCCGAGTGAAATGACTTTTCTTAAAGTCCCCCAGTGGTGAAAATTCAGCTTTTAATGTAGTTTATGTGTCTATGTGGTGTTTTTAATCTGCTTTCAGACAAAGCATGTGTAAATTCATAAGTCGACAGCATTGCTGAGTATTTTCTCCTTAAAACTGCAGTGAACCAAAGACAGTCTCAAAAACACGCTTTGAAATCGCTGGTGTTTCTGACGTCACAAACTACCTTGTAACCAATCAGATCAACGTGTGATCGTCAACCAGTGGATCTCTGAGCTGAGTGAGTGAGTGGAGGCGGGGCTCATTTGCATATTCATAGAACCACGCATACTAAATGAGGCAAGGGTGTCGAGTTACACTCAAGATATTTTAAGGCAAGAACGTTTAAATATGTAATTTTGGTGATCAAAGATGAGTTTTAAGGGATGAAATTATTGACATACAGGGAGCATTTCTGATCGGCTAAAAAGGTGCAGGCACATATTTGGTTTCATAAAATGTGAAAGGCCCTCAACCTGTGATACATCATGATGAAATGTAATGTAAAGAGAGGATTCATGATGATTCGAGAAAGGCCACGTTTCTTCATCAGCCAGGCTCAGTGCTGGAGAGTTTAGAAGTGGCTCCAGCGTTTCAAACGCCTGAAATGCTCCTCTGATTTGTATTATGTATTAAATGGAGCATGTGTGTGTGTGTGTGTGTGTGTGGATTGAGAGCGTATGTGGAGGTGTTGTAAGTAGGTCAGGGACACTGTGTATTTCGACTGCTCTCCAAACAAGTGCTCACTGTACGAACTGCTCATATTCACATGTGGGGGAGGCTAATTTGCTCATTATTATACCATCAGATTATTACAAACAATAAATGTATCAAGTAGAACAATAGCAAAATAAAAACCAATTAGTATAATTACTGCAAGTCGTGCCAGTAGTTCTGCCTGTGGAAAGCAGTTCACGATCCCAGATCCGTGTGTGTATCCCACACACACTCCACAGATCTGCACACTATAAAGACGACAGGATTGATATTAATCAGGCGATGATCTGCAGGCAAACATGGCTTTGACTCGGGCTGGGTCTCGATTCACATGTTCCAATTCAATTCGATTTCGATTTTAAATTCTAAATTCTATTTTCTATTCTATATTCTATTTTCGATTCTAAATTCCATTTTTGATTCTAAATTCTATTTTCTATTCTATATTCTATTTTCGATTCTAAATTCCATTTTTGATTCTAAATTCTATTTTCTATTCTAAATTCTATTTTCTATTCTAAATTCTATTTTCGATTCTAAATTTCATTTTCGATTCTAAATTCTATTTTCAATTCTAAATTCTATTCTCTATTCTAAATTCTATTTTCTATTCTAAATTCTATTCTCTATTCTAAATTCTATTTTCTATTCTAAATTCCTTTTTTGATTCTAAATTCTATTTTCTATTCTAAATTCTATTTTCTATTCTAAATTCTATTTTCGATTCTAAATTCCATTTTCGATTTCGATTCCCGCTTCGATTCTCGATTCGACTCAATGAATAAAGATTTAATGCAAATCCTATATTTATTAAAAAGAACAGTGAACATAAGTTTACAAGTGGTTAATTAATACAAATAAATTAAGAGCCACAAACTTGTATATTAAACTCTTATTAATTAACAGAAATATTTTTGAATAGTTTGTTATTTTTAGTTACTAACAACCCTGGTATAAAGTTTAATCATTATTAATGGAATATTTTTGGTTAAGTAAAATTCTGTCATCAACATTTATGGCATGCTATAGATTACCATATTTAATAATTGGACTTTCTATGAAACGAGTCAGAATTGTGTTCTGTGGAGATGATGATGAGTATTTGACCCAGAATATTCCTCACAATAATTACTAGGGCTGGGTATCGATTCAGATGTTCCAGTACGATTTCGATTCGCAAGCTCTCAATTCGATTCGATTTCTCTCGATTTCGATTCTAAATGTGATTTTTCTTTTCGATTCTCGATTCGACTCGATGAATATAGAGTTAATACAAATCCTGTATTTATAAAAAAGAACAGTGAACATAAATTTACAAGTGGTTCATTTATAAAAAGAAATGAAGAACTCTTAAACTCTTTTAATTTTAGGTACACTTGGGTCCATTAAAACAGAACCCAACTCTATATTTCAAATGCATACAATGAATAGACAGGATTTTGATGGAAAGATGGAAAAATTGATGCTGAAAATTGGACGAGTCGGAACAGTCGCACGCCTCGATCAAACAGGATCCGGTTATTTAATAATAAATATTATAAAACACACATAATCTCACAGCATTAGTGTAACATGCAAGCCTATGAACAGTGGAGGAAAACTAATACTGGCTTTTGGCTGATAGATAAATAAATATGGAAAGAAATCGATTTGTGGCCTTTGAGGATCGATTTGAATCGACCGCATTTAAAAAACGATTAATCAAAAAAAAAATTTTTTTTTTGCCCAGCTCTAGTTTTGTCCAACATCTGCAACACGCGCTCATGACGGTTCATCAGTATATAAAGATCATCAGTGCCGGACGCTTTTTCATTGGCTTTGGTTCCAGAAGTCATTTTCCAATTCATTTTCCCAATCAAATACGTTTGCAATGAAACATTTTCATTTTTGGATGAGCTAATCGTTTATGACTTTATCACCAAAGTGTGAGTAAAACAGCACTAATTAATAATCAGCCACAGCCATCAGCAGAACAACACTATCATTTATAATGTGTCAGGATTCTTTTAAAAACAAATGGCACTGACGTGGAGACACTGAACACACTGAAGACAATGATCTCTGATGAGACGCGCTAATTAAGGACACGCTGACGGATAAATAATAAAACTCACGCTAATTAAACGTGAACATCGACCTGCACTGACACACACTCTGACTCAGGCTCTTCTGTGTGTGTTTTAATGTGAAGCAGGTGCGATGGCCTTCACTCATGATCCACACACACACACACCCTCAACCACGCACTCTCACACACACCCTCACACACCCTCACACACACACCCTCAACCACGCACTCTCACACACACCCTCACACACACACACACACACACACACACACACACACACACACACACACACACACACACACACACACACACACACACACACACACACACACACACACACACACACACACCCTCAACCACACACTCTCACACACAACCTCACACACACTCACTCACACTCACACATACACCCTGGCGGTTCGGCTCTGTCTCTCTCTCTCGTGTGTGTGTGTGTGTGTGTGTGTGTGTGTGTGTGTGTGTGTGTGTGTGTGTGTGTGTGTGTGTGTGTGTGTGTGTGTGTGTGTGGCTCTTTGACATGCAGCGTAACACCTTTGCTCAGTCTTTCTCTCTTTAATCTCATGCTCTAAAAGCTCGGTGTGTGTGTTTAAGGGTACTTAAAAACACTTTTATTACTCTAGATATGAATATAGCAGCACTTAAGAGGCTATCAGCCATGACAGTTATGCAAAATAGTGATGCGACCAGACTCTGAGTGTGTATCTGCAGTGTTTGTGCTCTGAACATGAGTGTGTCCAGATCACCAGAAACAGCTTCAGAAATCCTAAAGAATGAATCCTGGAGGACTGAGACTGAGTCCGTGTCTCTGTACACAGCTGAATACATGCACTGGGTTTAGTGGAATCTTTTAAGGACATTTTAAAGCCATTTCATTGCTATTTTTTGCAAAGTCATACATTGGTGTCGCAGGAATACAGATGAAGACGATGAAGAAGTTTCCAAAACACAACATTTAATAATATTATTCCAGCAGGCAGATGCAAAACACACTCACTGTAACGGGAACGTAATGCAGTGTTTCAGGCAGAAAAAAGAAAAACTAATAATGTCCTTGGAAAAAGTTGAGCAGTATGTAAGTTTACACACAATATCTTCAACCCTAAAACACAATGCAAGGCATAATTCAAAATAAAGATGAAAAATCAATCCGGAAAATTCCTTCATGTTAACACTGTACATTGGGCATTATATTTTACAGACTTTCTTTACAGTGTGCAATTAATTTCTGATTTTATTCTGTTATTATTATAGTCTCTTAATATGCACTGAGGACTGAGACAAGCTATAAAGTCAAAATATTCAATATTTTATCTATTTACTTGCATGTCATGTGACCATTAACTGACATCAGAGAACCGCGAACATGCAAGTGTGCCTTAAACTATTGGGTAACACTTTACAATAATGTTCATTAGTTAACTAAATTAGTTTACATTAACTAACAATAGACAATACTTTTACAGCTTTTATTAATCTTTGTTAATGTTAATTTCAACATGTACTAATACTTTATTAAAATCTTGTTAACATTAGTTAACGCACTGAACTAACATGAACAAACTATGAACAGCTGTATTTTTATCAACTAACGTTAACAAAGATTAACAAAAATAGTTTGTAGTTCATGTTAGTTAATGCATTAACTAATGTTTAATAAATGAACTTTATTGTAAAGTGTTAACAATTGTTGCAACATTAACATAAAATCAAGTTTTTGACGTCGTAAACTGAGTTTAATCTCAGTGAACAGCTGTTATGACATCACCACTGGACTGACCAATCAGAGCGCAGGAACACAACTCTACATGCCTCCTTATAGACAGTCTCAGTTTACTCAGTCAGCAAATAATGAAAGAGGGAGTTTCTCCATATGACAGAGATTGATAAATACAGAGATACATTACATGCATGCATTTGGCAGACGCTTTTATCCAAAGCGACTTACATTGCATTTCAAGGCACACATTTACAGTCTTATCAGTTCTTCAGATACTGATTTCAGAACAGGTAACAACATTCACAGGTGCTGTTCATGCCTATAAAGCAGACTGGCTGATCTCAGTACTGTAGTGTCAGTGATGTACAGTATATGTATCCAAACAAACATGTATGATGCTATAATGTGCTGGTAGTCTTGAGCTGTGAAGAGTCCCGGTCGAGCATCATCGCTGCGCTGGGCTGGATGGTTGCTTAGCAACTGGGTTTTGTTTTTTTCAGGCTCTGAACCAGTGGAATGTGTCAAACCCATGAATATAATCTGGATGAAACCCCTGTGAGGACATTAGCTGTACATCTGTTAAACGCTACAACAGTGTAACCGTGATGTGCACCGACTGAAATGATCACTTTGTCTTAAAGAGGAGCTATTATGCCCTTTTACAGTCGTGATGATGTTGTTTCAGGCTCTACTAGAACAGGTTTTCCTGCTTGAATGTTGATTATTCTCCTCATATTCTCCATTGTTGCGGCTCCTCTCTTCCCAGTCTGTCAGTAACGCTCTGTTTACTTCCTGTCTCTATGAAGCCCCTCCTTCTGGAAAGCACACTGTGCTCTGATTGGTCGGCTGGATCATTTTATACATACTTTTCTTTTTCTTTCTTTCTTTTTATTTCGAACAACAAAAAAGATACAAATAAAATAAAATACATGCAAACTGTGCCGATCGACATCCATTTAATCAGAGGAAACTCAACTCGTGACAGCATCATTAATTCTCACTGAGGAATGTCATAAATACTGGTACTAAAATCTGCAGTGTCATCAGAACTGATTGAGTTAGGATTACACGAATAACTTAATTGAGAAACACTGTTATAATAGTTGAGACATTTTTCAATGAATGGATAAGTGCATATATTGTGCAATATTAGGTCCCTGTTTTTTTATTTTAAATGATCCTTTTGCCTTCACTAGTTTATTTGAATTTTTAAAAAGTTGCAGTCTATGAGCTTGTAAAATCTGCTTGCATAAAAGACTTAATGTTGTTTTAAAGTCCCCCTGTAGTCAATTATTGTAACTCATCTTTGATCACCAAAATGACACATTTAAACGTCTTTTCCTTCTTCATGCTTTAAAATATCTTGAATGTAACTCGACACCCTTGCCTCATTTAGTATGCGTGGTTCTATGAATATGCAAATGAGCCCCGCCTCCACTCACTCACTCAGCTCAGAGATCCACTGGTTGACGATCACACGTTGATCTGATTGGTTACAAGGTAGTTTGTGACGTCAGAAACACCAGTGATTTCAAAGCGTGTTTTTGAGACTGTCTTTGGTTCACTGCAGTTTTAAGGAGGAAATACTCAGCAATGGAGTCGACTTATGAATTTACACATGGTTTGTCTTAAAGCACATTAAACACACCACATGCATTTACATTAATATTTATCTGGTATAAAAATTGGTGTTGAAAATGTTGTGATATTCCACTGGTATTGTTATTATGGATTTGTCTTCTGTTTATGTGATTGCTGATGATTACACATTGTAAGGGAAACTGTTTCTGGTTATTATCAGCACTGTGACAATCATAAAGGCCATTAGTATTTCAGTCACACATTCAGAGCTCGATTCAATAATTTCAGAGGAGTTTCCTGAAATTAATGACCTGTTTAAAACGCATCTCATACGGTCACATGACAGACTGATAACCAGTTCCTTTCGTTCTTTACCTGCTATTGAACTGAGTGTCCGTTTTGTACATGCACATCGATACACTGATAACTCACAAAAATCAGCTTGTTGAATTAATCCGTTGTCCTGGTTTACATGCAAACCAAAAACCCAGGATCGAAGGTAAACCACATTCACATTGATTAAGATTTGACTTTTCTAACTCTAGTTAGTGTGTAATGTTGCTGTTTTAGCATAAACAACATCTGCAAAGTTACAACGCTCAAAGTTCAAAGCAAAGGGAGATATTTGCTTTTACAGAAATCACTTTTTAAGGACTACAACAAACGGCTGGTAGAGACTACACCACATTCCTCCCGGGTTAGTGACATCACAAACCCTAACATTAACATAAACCCCACCCCCTGAACACGATTTATAGATTATCAAGACAGAATATGCTAATCAATGACTAGAAGATAACTACACATCAGCTTCATAAATTCATCAACTAACCATTCAGAAATGTCCTGTTGCTTCTACATGTTGTCACTTCTTCTTGAGTCTCTCCATCATTGTCTGACTCGGTTTGAACATAAAAGGCTTTCAGTGCATGTGTGTGTGAGGTAAAAGAACACAAGCTGTTGAAGCTCCGCCCCCTGTGCCGGGAGCAGCAGCTCATTTGCATTTAAAGGAACAGACACAAAACGGTGCGTTTTTGCTCTCCCTCAAAAAGTGACAACTATAACATGCTATATAAAAATATCTGTGGGGTATTTTGAGGTAAAACTTCACACACACACTCTGGGGACATCAGAGACTTATTTTACATCTTGTGAACAGGGCATTATACCACCCCTTTAATAAATCAGGTAATTTCCTGGTAGTGACGTCAAAAGCTAATCATTGGTGTATCTGACTGAGAAATGCATGTGTTATGTGAGATGTGATGTTAAATAAAGCATTCAAAACTGGTGAAGAACGTGCATGTAAACACACTCATCGATTCAAGCAAAGATCCGAGTCTTGGAAACCTTTTGCAATTGACACACGGCAGCTTTAAATCCATCAGGATTGTGATGAACTGTGGATTGACCTTTGACCTTCAGCATTTGGCCGAATGCTCACGTTCAGAAGAATCTGAACACCTGTCAAACACACGTCACTGCTTTTATTTAAAATCCTGGCAGTAATCGCAATCACTGAGAATGACATGAATATATGATAATAATATATGAATGAATAAAGGACATTTTAAAGCCATTTCATTGCTATTTTTTGCAATGTCATACATTGGTGTTTTTATTTTTTTATTTTTTAAACTTGGCAAATCTGTAATGGATATAATTGCCACAACATAGTGACAGCTACAGTATGTGAGAGACTATAATAATAATAACAGAATAAAGCCAGAAATGAATTGTACACTATAAGGAAAGTCTGTAAAAAATAATGCACAATGTACAGTGTTAACACTTTCTGTATACACTTTTTATCTTTATTTTGAATTACGCTTTGCATTGTGTTTTAGGGTTGAAGATATTGTGTGTAAACTTACATACTGGTCATATTTTTCCCAGGACATTATTAGTTTTTCTAATAATTAGTTTTGTAGGAAACACTGAACCCAGCTCCTGTGAGGGTTTAACTCTTGCCTTGTCATAAGCGACGTCTCACTCCACTGTCGTCCATAAATGTTTTTGAATCAATAGAAAGGATCAGCAGTTTTTGGCTGGGTCCTCCGTGTGAAGCACATGTTCCCGACAGTCAATCCCGGGAAAAACAGCTGTTGCTCCCAGAATTCCTGGAGTGTAAAAGCGAACACAGTCCCTCACTGGAGACGCTTCCAATGCCTTTTTCATGGAAAGTAAACATTTCATGAACACAACTTGTAGCAAAACACATTTTTTATTGTTTACACTGAATGTCAAAAATCTCCAAAAGTTTTCTAGTGAATTTTGCAAAAGAATTGCAAACACATTTTGGCATATGTTGCGAAAAATAATTTTCTTATTCAATACTTTTATCTTGTTTTCCAGTACAAATGTCTAAACATTCTCAAATCAAGATACATTTGCTTTTGACGTTTTTTACGTTTTGTTTTCTGAAAAATTAAGTGAGTGTGTGCTTAAAACAAAAAGAAAATCAGTAACCTTTTTCCCTTTATTTGAATCAAGTTGATTTTTCTTAATAAAATAATAATTGTTTATTGAAAAGTATTTCTCATATATATATATATATATATATATATATATATATATGAAGAGTTCAGATGCAAAAGCCTCTAAATGCCATTTGAAATTTTCCTATAGAATGATCATTTTTATCAAGCTTGTATATTTAAGTTCAGTAATTTCACTTAAATGATAATTAATAGGTAATCTTCATTGCCATTTAAGTGAAATTATTGAATTTAAATATACGAGCTTGATAAAAATGATCATTCTATAAGAAAATTTCAAATGGCATTTAGAGGCTTTTGCATCTGAACTCTTCATATATATATATATACTTTAAAATAAACAAGAGTTAATATCTTCAACAAGACAGCCATTTTTTTGGAAAATATAATTTTCTTATTGTTTGTTTACAACTTCAAAATATCTTTTTTTTTACAGTGTATAAAGGTGAGTTTAATGGCATTTCTGATCTTGCCGTATTGACAAATTGATATTTGTTTAGCAAGCGACTGCTAATAAACTGAACTTAAAACCTTTCTAAATGTCACTCTGCCAAATACCCCCCACCCCGCCACACACACACACACACACACACACACACACACACACACACACACACACACACACACACACACACACACACCCCGGCATCTCTGCGTCAGTGCCGACACACACGCCGCAAACGTTCAGATGTCACGGCTGACAGGTTCTCTCTGTTTGATTGTCCTGTCATACGGCGTCAGTAAACACTCCCGGTCTGATGTGCCGAGAGCCGGGATCCGGTGCCGGAGAATCCAGCAGTGTCTCCATCAAACATGCCATGCGCTTTATTAAGCGGATTATTTTTAGCATATTGTTTACCATCTAGATCTAATTCCACTCAGAGTCTGCCTCGCATCGGACCCGAGTACACATCTCCCTTACTTGAGTGAAAGTACAGACTGGAACTACTGACCCTGGAGCAGTTTGCCTAAACATATCAGAGACGCTGCTACTGTACAGGGGTTTAAAGGATAACTCAAAGCTCATGTTTTCAGCTTTTAATCAGTGACAGTGTTATTAGACGTGTGATGCTCTTTCCTCTTGTTGTGTTCTGTGTGACACTGTAAAGCACACTGGTCAACTTGTGTTGTTTTAATTGTGCTATATAAATAAAGTTGCTATTGCTATTGCTATTACTGGTCATATATTACTCCGTTACAAGTAAAAGTAGTAAAGACCGATATTTACTTAAAACACACACACCTGTGACCGCATTACATTAGTGTTACTCCACACACACACACACACACACACAGTCACACACTTGTGACCGCATTACATTAGTGTTACTCCACACACACACACACACACACACCTGTGACCGCATTACATTAGTGTTACTCCACACACACACACACACACACACTTGTGACCGCATTACATTAGTGTTACTCCACACACACACACACACACACACACACACACACACACACACACACACACACACACACACACACACACACACACACACACACACACTTTTGACCGTGGAGTAACACTAATGTAATGACATTAGTGTTACTCCACACACACACACACACACACACACACACACACACACACACACACACACACACACCTGTGACCGCATTACATTAGTGTTACTCCACACACACACACACACACCTGTGACCGCATTACATTAGTGTTACTCCACAGACACACACACACACACACACACACACACACACCTGTGACCGCATTACAATTAGTGTTACTCCACAGACACACACACACCTGTGACTGCATTACATTAGTGTTACTCCACACACACACACACACACACACACACACACACACACACACACACACCTGTGACCGCATTACATTAGTGTTACTCCACACACACACACACACACACACACACACACACACACACACACACACACACACACACACACACACACACACACACACACACACCTGTGACCACATTACATTAGTGTTACTCCACACACACACACACACACACACACACACACACACACACCTGTGACCACATTACATTAGTGTTACTCCACACACACACACACACACACACACACACACACACACACACACACACACACAAACCTGTGACCGCATTACATTAATGTTACTCCACACATTTTTTAAATCAATAAACTCCTTTTTAAATCAATATTTTGAGCCAAATTATTGATTTATTTGTTAAGTAGCCATGTAATAAGCGGGATAATGTGGTTGTTATAGCGAACACACACCCTTCAGGCTGATTCAAGCTCCTCCTCGCGTCGGGTCCCGATCAGCCTGTCGGGGGTGTATTCGCTATAACTACCACATCATCCCTTACATAACACACCGCATTCTACATTAGAATTCAACCAAGCCATGTAATAAAACGTTATATTTTTTGTTGCTGGTGTTTATTTTTTGAATAAAATAAATATTAAAATTTATATTTTTTTATGGAGAAACCGTTTTATAAAAGCAATAAGCCCCTTGAAGCCGTGATTTACAGTGAATTTAGAACATCTTATGCCTGGTTCAGATTACACGATTTTAGCCCGATTTTGACACGACCCGTTTGACATAGGCCGTCGTGGAGCACGCCCCAGCCGGGTTCGTCACTCATTGGGTCCCCTGGAAACATTTCCGTTGTGGTCTGTGTTATTTGTAGTGTGTTTCTGTGTTTGGTTGTGTTGTGAAACTGATGAAGATGTTTTCTTAATTTGCGGGTGTTTTTTTCTATTTGCATGTGTTTTCTTCAGCTGCAGCGCGTTGAGCTCTCTCAGCCACCGTAGTATATAGAGCTTTTAAAGTGTTATAAAACCTATAGAAATTGAAATGTAGTGGAGTAAAAAGTATGATATTTGTCTTTCAAATGTAGTGAAGTTAAAGTAAAACTTATTCAATTAAAGTCTTTCCTGGAGCTCAAACAGTAGAGCGCTGGCGCTTGCAACGCCAAGGTCATGGGCTCGATTCCCAGGGAAAGCAAGAACTGATAAGAATGTAAATGTGTGCTTGAAATGCAACGTAAGCCGCTTTGGATAGAAGCGTCTGCCAAATGCATAAATGTAAATGTAAAACGTTTCCAGAAAAAATAACACTCAAGTAAAGTGCAGATCCTCAGAAAGTGAACTCAAGTAAATGTGCTTCTGTCCACCTCTGCCCTCTATATGGCATCGCTGTCCTCCATGTAAAGCCCTTGTCAGTGTGCACACATGTGAAAGTTTCAGTGTGTGATTAAGTGCAGTTCCTGTGTGTTTCAGGCTGTTCTGGTCATTCGTCAGATACTGAATGTGACACAATTAGCGTCACAAATGCAGTAGAATGTAATGCCTGTACTTTGGCTGCCAAGATGTGCCCAGCCGTCTGCATTTTGAGCATTACAAATAATAGGCTCTCCTCGGGGTGAAATTAGCCCACTGACAGGTTAGCAGAGAGGATCTTGGGAAATGAGGCGTACTAAAAGACTAATAGGTAGACATCCGTGGAGCTGAAACTCAATGTTCTTTGTCTCTTGAGCTGTTTTGCCACCAAGAGCATCTGTGTCATGTGTCGTTACAGGTTTGTGGTGATATCTGTTTTTAAAGGAGTATTTAAAGGAGATTTCAGTCATTGTGTGCAGAGAAGGACTTTGGGAATGTCAGCGTTTATAGTGGGAATATACACACACTTATCGGCCACTTAGATATACCGGTAACACTTTACAATAAGGTTCATTAGTTAACAACCTTGTAAAAAATAATCCTGTTAAAAACAGTAAACACCGTTGCTGATTCGTCCTCTGTCGTCACTAGTGCGGCTCTGCTCTTGTTATTACATTAATAATCCAGCATTGCACAATACTGGGAATTATTCTTGCTGTACAAAACAGTGTGATATCTGGACTATATCAAAGCAAGTTTCATATATTTTAATTACCCAAAGATAAAATAATAGATTTACTGATCAAAATGATTTGCTTGTGAAACATTAGTTGGTAGTCCATGTGAGTTTATAAGACTTTTTAATATTTTCGAAAGAAGATCAAAAATGCAGGAAATACTGTGAAATATTACTAAAGAACTACTTTAAAAGTTTTAAAAAAGCTGTGCTACTTCATATTTTTGTGGAAATCGTGATACATTTTATTTTTCAAGATTCTTTGATGAATAGAAAGTTCAAAAGTTTAAAAAGTTGCTGGAAATGTCATGTGATCTGCCATGTGATCGGTTTACTGGATATGTGTGTTAATGAGCAGTTAAACAGGTATATCGGTGACAATTTACAATAAGGTTCATTAGTTAACATTAGTTAAAGTATTAACGATCAATATTTGTTACAGTAATTATTCATCTTTGTTAATGTTAGTTAATCAAAATCCAGCTGTTCATTGTTTCATGTTAGTTCACAGTGCATTAACTAATGTTAACTAATACAACCTTTGATTTAAATAACGTATTAGTAAATGTTGAAATGAATATTAACTAAGATTAATAAATGCTGAAGAATTAATGAAGAAGTATTGTTTATTCTTAGTTAATGAGTACACTGTAAAAAAGTAAAAAAACGGTTAATGTCAACGTCATATACATCAGTTACAATTCATGTCTTATCATAACTGGTAAAACCTGAAAGTCAAAGAAAGAAAACATCTGTATTTTATACTTTCTTTAGACCATATTGCCTACAATATCACTCAATATTACTATTAAATACTATGGTAATGTTGCAAATGGATCCTACCTGTCGCCACATTCCCTTCTTTGTATTCTCTCATAAAATAACCTTTTTATCATAATAAAATCTACAGAGCCTATCATTCCCAACAAAAGTATTGTTTAGCGCAAAACATGTTGAAGATTAGTTGACAGGCAGTTGATTCATTAAATAAGCAATTTCCTCACAAAAACGGCGTGAGCACGCGATAGTTTCTCGTGAGTATGCGAAAGTCTGTATATTTATATTTTTTATTTTTGCAAAAGTCCCTTCAGGGGCTCCGTATTATTTAAATCAAAGGTTGTATTAGTTAACATTAGTTAATGCACTGTGAACAACATGAAACAATGAACAGCTGGATTTATATGAACTCATATTAACAAAGATTAATAATTACTGTAACAAATATTGATCATTGTTAATTCATGTTAATTAACACTTTAACTAATGTTAACTAATTGTCACCGATATATCTGTTTAACTGCTCATTAACACACATATCCAATAAACCGATCACATGGCAGATCACATGACATTTCCAGCAACTTTTGAACTTTCTATTCATCAAAGAATCTTGAAAAATAAAATGTATCACAATTTCCACAAAAATATGAAGTAGCACAGCTTTTTTGAAACTTTTAAAGTAGTTCTTTAGTAATATTTCACAGTATGTCCTGCATTTTTGAACTTCTTTCAAAAATATTAAAAAGTCTTATAAACTCACATGGACTACCAACTAATGTTTCACAAGCAAATCATTTTGATCAGTAAATCTATTATTTTATCTTTGGGGAATTAAAATATATGAAACTTGCTTTGATATAGTCCAGATATCACACTGTTTTGTACAGCAAGAATAATTCCCAGTATTGTGCAATGCTGGATTATTAATGTAATGACAAGAGCAGAGCCGCACTAGTGACGACAGAGGACGAATCAGCACAGACGCTTTATTAAACATCATGCTGCTCTGTTAATAATGATTTGGTTCTCCTGCAATTATTTCAGTTGCTCACATTTAGCCAAGCATGTGTTGCTTCTCAACGCCTCATTTGGTCTGATGTGAGTATGAGCTGAGTTGAGTCGACCGTACGTTAAGCAGAAACTATCAGCTTGATGCTGGCCGTAGAGCAAATACACTCTTCAGGATGGCAGTATTAAAGGCCCCCTGAAATCAAAATGTACGTTTTAGCCTTAAAGGGATAGTTCACTTTGAAATAAAATTTTGGTATGTTTTAGCTTACCTCAAGGGCATCCAAGATGTAGGTGTCTTTTTTTCCGCAGTAGTTTCAATTTTGATATTTTTAGGTCAAACCGTTCTTGTCTGTCAGTCATATAATGCAGGTCTATGGTCACTGTCTCAAAGAGCATGCACAAAGTCCAAATTAAACAATTCCCCATCGTCCAAATGAAAACAATTCCCCATCATAAGTACACATTGATGGCCTAAGACACGAAACGAGCGGTTTGTGTGAGAAAACGAACAGTATTTATATCGTTGTTACCTCTTGAACACAGCACACGTCCAAATGATCTGAGGGCGCGGGCGGGTATAGATATATACATAGATGTCGCCTTGGGTACGGTTTCGTTCCAATGAACTGCAGTAGCGAAGGTGAACTTCTAGTGTATATATCTATACCCGCCCGCGCCGTCAGATCATTTGGACGTGTGCTGTTTTCAAGAGGTAACAACGATATAAATACTGTTCGTTTTCTCACACAAACCGCTCGTTTCGTGTCTTAGGCCATCAATGTGTACTTACGATGGGGAATTGTTTTAATTTGGACTTTGTGCATGCTCTTTGAGACAGTGACCATAGACCTGCATTATATGACTGACAGACAAGAACGGTTTGACCTAAAAATATCAAAATTGAAACTACTGCGGAAAAAAAGACACCTACATCTTGGATGCCCTTGAGGTAAGCTAAAACATACCAAAATTTTATTTCAAAGTGAACTATCCCTTTAAGGTTATGAATAAGCTGGTGTGTTCTGAAACAATGACAAAATTCACATTTAGTAGATATAAGCATTCAAAACTTACAGTCTCTCACGTCCGCTTATGACATCACCGCGGACTTCAGCTTCTCATCACATCTTCTGTCCAATGTTCTGCTCTCTAGAATCTAAAGCTCCGCCCCCTCTGCTATAAACACCACCTGACCAACGCAACCGTTGACAGACACAGAGCAATATGGGTTAAAGTCAAGATGTGTGTTCGGTTGCTCAAACGCTCGAGTTTTACTCTGTTTTCCAATTCTATGTTGGTTAAGAATGAAATGGCTAGAATTGATTGACACCTCTACTATAGAGCTTCTGTAGCTCCGCCCCTTTTCAGCGCTGCGCTCGTTGTCTTTTGTCTTTCCGGTCTGTATTTTCACAGTGATCTTGCATATTTATGAATGAACGGCTCGTTTTAAAACCTTCCCGGTCTACTGACATTTGTTAAGACATCTGCTTTAAACATTACAATCCTCATGATAACTTTTGTTAACTTTACATTAAGTAAATCCACTTCTCCAGCTAATCACTCCTCGACAGCGATGACATAGAGATCGACCGCAAAAACGGAAGTTCAAAGACAATATTCTGAAGATGGCGGCGCCCTCGTTTCTCTGGCGCATTAGGTCTATTGAATCCAGCGTATCATCAGTGCTCGGATTCGCTTCCATGGTGCTGTCAGTCTGTGAGGTAAACTAAACGCTACTGGCTATTTGAAAAGGGGGAGGAGCCGTTAAATATGTCCCGCCTTAGCTTCCTGTTTCAGTGGAAGTTACGTCAACGCATCAAACAAAGCTGCGCAATCCAAGGCACTTCAGTGGGACTTTAAGAATAAATCGAGTGATTATTAGGGCTGGGTATCGATTCAGATGTTCCAATTCGATTTGAATTTCAAATGCATACAATGAATAGACAGGATTTTGATGGAAAGATGAAAAATTGATGCTGAAAATTAGACGAGTCGGAACAGTCGCACTCCTCGATCAAACAGGATCTGGTTATTTTATGTTTAAGATAAAACACACATAATCTCACAGCATTAGTGTAACACGCAAGCCTATGAACAGTGGAGGAAAACTAATACTGGCTTTTGGCTGATAGATAAATAAATATGGAAAAAAATGGATTCGTGGCCTTTGAGAATCGATTTTGAATCGACCACATTTTAAAAAACGATTAATCAAAAAATTAATTTTTTTAGTGATTAGTGATTAACACATTTCCCTCTATTCCCAGTGTCCATGACTGGGACAGCGAGCATGTCAGATGTTGCAGAGGGCTAGTTATGAAGTTATACAAGTCCTCAGATTTACATCGGAGCCGAGGGAAGTGTCCGCATTCTCACACGTCACACATGCCAGGAATCGAGGACAGAGAAAGAGACTGTCAGAGATGAACGACACGCATGTAAATGTCCAGAAAGCTGTGATGACACAACTAACAACTATTTTAATGATCACTTAATCTGTTGATATCTTCTGTCAAATGATTGGCTATTCAAGTCAAGTCAGCTTCATTTATACAGCGCTTTTTACAATACAGAGTGTTTCAAAGCAGCTTTACAGAGATAACAGGAACATAATGTACAGCAGATCTAGAAGAAAATAACATCACAGTCCAGCTTCAGTAAGTTCAGTGATGGTTCATTTGTGTTGTAAAGAAGTCATTAATTTGATTAATTTATCAGTGATCATCAGCGTTCAGTTCCCATGTAATGGAGTCAATGCAGGAGATCAATATTATTGTTGAATATTAAATGTTATTCCACATCTGACCCATCCACGACCGCAGCATTTAACCGCTCGTTAGCTGTTTTGGAAAGGGTCGCATTATAAAAATGACTGTGGCTCAAAGATGTCAGTGACTGTCATTATGGAGCTGATTAATAGATAAAGTTTAGGCCTTTTCCACATTTGAAAACGCATCTTTTCTCTCAGTTTTGTCTTCCGTCGACACTGAAACAGCGTTTCCAAAGTGGATCCATTTGAAAGCGCTGTTTTCGTGTTGTAGTGTGGACCGTGAAAACGATGACGTAAGTTTAGTCATGTGACGCATATTGAACCAATAGATACTGATGTTTATAGCGGTATTGCGCCTGTTATCTGCTATTCACTCTCACACTGTTGCTGAAATAAGTGACTTCACACACTCTTCATATCACAGTCCTGCAGAGATGACAGAATACACTCACATCTGCTGTCCTGCGGTGAAACATGAGCAGTTTTAGCGTTTTAGACCAAACATATAATAGTGAGTGAGAGCGACCTGGACCATCAGGGAATGAGGAGATATTCTGCTCAATAAAATGATCCTGTCAGAAGAATTGAGCGATAACTTTATTATTTATTTCTCCGTCTGTATCGTCTCAGTGAGCTTTAGTGAGGGTTTACACATGCGCAGTAAAGGGGAAATTAGCGTTTTCAGGCGTTTTTAAAAAGTTTCTCATCCGCACTGAAACGCTTGAAAACACCAGTGTGGGCGGAGAGCGTTTATAAATGAAAACAAATGAATGTAGGCGTGGCCTTAGATATTTGGTTCCCACCTTGATAAAAACTCGCCCGCCCTGAGCTTTCTAGTGATCCTGAAGACGACGATTGGCTTGTTCAGGTGTGCTTGATTCGGGTTGGAGCCCGTCCCTGATCTACTTCTTCACACTGATCGTCAAACAGAAGATGCATCGCATGCTGCAGTTCTTTAACAAGGACCCGCATGTCACTCAAAAAACCCTGTCTCTGTTTTGTTGTTAGAAAGGATGATCATTAGACCAGTGTGTGAAGTTCACAGATGTCTGAGATGAGCTTTCTGCCACTCTCCAGTGGAGATTTCTTTATCACTCGACTGACAGCTTCCCTCGAGACCACAGATAAAGTGGGCAATAGTGGCAGTGCTCATTTCCTACAGTATCACCGTCTTCAACTGCAAGGTCAGAGAAAGTGCTGCAGAGAGAGAGAGAGAGAGAGAGAGAGAGAGAGAGAGAGAGAGAGAGAGAGAGAGAGAGAGAGAGAGAGAGAGAGAGAGAGAGTCATCTTATCAGCAATGCATCTGCATCTTACACACAGGGCATCTCCTCTCGTTCAGTTTAATACACTTGTTTATTATTTAAACCAACTGAACTGAATGGTTACTCAGTAAATCATTTGGTAAACCTATAGATTTCAATAGATATTGATTCTATTGACAGTTTCTATAGAACTTGTTTGCAATTTCCGATATGGATTACCAAATATAATGAATTCATTTTACACAAGTGATTTATCCTATATGATAACCACCACTATGTTTAAAGTTTGTTCACGATGGTGTGTGTATGTGTGTGTGTGTGTGTGTGTGTGCGTGTGTGTGTCAGTGGCGGCTGCTGGTCTTTCAAAGAGGGGAAGCTTATTTAAAAAATTAAAAAAAAAACACTAAGTAATAGTGGTTACTATCCTTTTACTACACCTTTCACAGTACAACTAAGGTGGTACTGTGGTAAAAGCATGGTAAATGTTGTGGTTACAGTGCATTTACAACAAATGACACATTAAAACTACCAATAATGTGGTAAAAGCATGGTAAGTTTTGTGATTACTGTCCTTTACTACACGGTGTAGTTACAATGCTTGTAGTAAAGGACAGTAATCACAAAACTTTCCATGCTTTTTTGTTCAACTGAAACAAGGAATGTGGTGTATAATTGTGTGAAATACAGTATGATGAAAATTGGCTAGCAATTTCGCCAAGCAAATACCAAGAAATTGGTTGCAGCAGTTTGTCTTTCGACTACACTTTCAAAATCCGTGATGGGACTGAGCTCGAAAACCTTCCGCATCAGCGACTTTTAATTGTATGAAATCGCTGTCAATCAAAAGGAGACGCAGCCTTTCGACAGACCCTCCAATCATCACGCAGAGTCCAGGCCAGCCCACTCCTCATTCACCCCCAGAGGCGCTGAGCATCCGCGGGCGGGACATAATCGCAGCATTTATCCAAAGACCGTCTAGTTTCTAGTACTGAAAAAAACTGTTCAGAGTCAATGGACGCTGGACTTCAACAGGGAAATGCGCTGTGACGCTACGGGAATGTATGAGAAGGAAATTGAGTCAGCCGACCTGCTATACGTAACTGAGTCTGAACGAACTCGTCTTCGAGATGAACGTGTTCTAACGCATTTTTAGTCAATAAAATGTTAACACAATAGCACATGTTTGACCATTAATTTTCTGACATTATAGGAAGCCGAGCTTCCCTTGCAGTCTTAAAGAAATCCCCACTGGTGTGTGTCATAGACAGTAAAAGAAATGGACACAGTGGATTCAACGGAGACAAAGTGAAGTCAATTAGAGGCTCTTCTTCCTGATGGCTGAGCGACTGCGCAGACTCACACTGAGCTTGAGGACGTAGATGTGACGTGAGCAACCCGTCTGTCTTCTAGTAGCTGTGCCGAAAGAAATCTGAATCATTCCCTTCCGAATCCCGCAGAGACGGAGAGTGTGAGTAGGAGCTGTCCATGAGCTGGAGCAGGAGAAACGTTTGCTATGTATTCTGATTAATTATTTTGTCACTTTGCCTCCACGTCCCCCCGATCGCCCGCGAGCTTCTCCTCCTGTCCATACGGTAATCTCTCTACTGTGCGACAGAGAGTCGCGTGGTTATGACGCAATCGTTAGCCTATTTTTACAAAAATTGCTTCTACGGGGCCATAACAGAAGGTACAAGGTAATGAAGCCCTTTATACATTTTCGTGTTAGAAATAAATAATGGACAAATGGAGTCTTTAAACGTCTCAGATGTGAAGTTATTCGCTGTCAAAGTGACGCCAAAATGAATGGGAGTCAATGGGATGCTAACAGCAGGTGAGGGTCCGCTAGCCAATGGCGGCGCCCGGGGGTACCTTCAAAATAATAGAAAACCCTGCCCCACTGGTGTGTGTGTGTGTGTGAGAGAGAGATAGAGAGAGAGAGAGAGAGAGAGAGAGAGAGAGAGAGAGGGGGGGGGGTCATTACACATTACGCTGTTTTGCACAATGCACCTGCACCTCCTGATTTTCCACACGTGCTTCTAAATAACGCAGAGCACTTCATGAACATGAACTTCAGGACAGAGGAGACTCTTTATTTGCCATAAGATGAGGGTCGAGGGAAATTGTTTCCACAACTTACAGTTTCCGAACACTGTACTGTAAACAACGTTACCATAGCACATCATCATCTTAAATTACCGGCACAGTCCCTGTGGTGTAATCTGAGGTTAAGTGTTTTACTCAAGGGCATCACAGTGATCGCTGTCACAACATCTCCATTTCACTAGTCAATAACAGTAGCAGTGAAACGCATGAGTCTCCACACAGATTCACTAACTCAACTCTGGTTGTTTAAAGAGGATCTGATATGATTTTTTCCATGTTCATCTTTCTTTACTGTGTCATTATTTACTCACTCTCATGTCGTTCCAAACCCATGAGACTTTCGTTCATCTTCGAAAACCAAATCAAGATATTTTAATGAAATCTACAGTCTACTACCACCTCTTCGATGCTTCAAAATATCCATAGAGAGATCGTAAAACTAATCCAAATGAATTGGGCACTTTAGTCCAAATTTTCTAAAGAGACTCTGAAATTGAATTTAGGCTTTTATTCACACATACACAATCATCAACGCACACATCAAATATGGTAAACGGAAGCTTCAGCAAGAACCAATGAGGTTCATTCTCGTGTTACGCATCACGTTTGAGCTTCTACAAGAACCAATGAGGTTCATTCTCATGTTACGCATCACGTTTGAGCTTCAGCGAGAACCAATGAGGTTCATTCTCGTGTTACGCATCACGTTTGAGCTTCAGCAAGAACCAATGAGGTTCATTCTCGTGTTACGCATCACTTTTGAGCTTCGGCAAGAACCAATGAGGTTCATTCTCGTGTTACGCATCACGTTTGAGCTTCTGCAAGAACCAATGAGGTTCATTCTCATGTTACGCATCACATTTGAGCTTCAGCAATAACCAATGAGGTTCATTCTCATGTTACGCATCACATTTGAGCTTCGGCAAGAACCAATGAGGTTCATTCTCATGTTACGCATCACATTTGAGCTTCGGCAAGAACCAATGAGGTTCATTCTCGTGTTACGCATCACTTTTGAGCTTCGGCAAGAACCAATGAGGTTCATTCTCGTGTTACGCATCACTTTTGAGCTTCGGCAAGAACCAATGAGGTTCATTCTCATGTTACGCATCACGTTTGAGCTTCAGCAGGAACCAATGAGGTTCATTCTCGTGTTACGCATCACGTTTGAGCTTCGGCAAGAACCAATGAGGTTCATTCTCATGTTACGCATCACATTTGAGCTTCGGCAAGAACCAATGAGGTTCATTCTCGTGTTACGCATCACTTTTGAGCTTCGGCAAGAACCAATGAGGTTCATTCTCGTGTTACGCATCACTTTTGAGCTTCGGCAAGAACCAATGAGGTTCATTCTCATGTTACGCATCACATTTGAGCTTCGGCAAGAACCAATGAGGTTCATTCTCGTGTTACGCATCACTTTTGAGCTTCGGCAAGAACCAATGAGGTTCATTCTCATGTTACGCATCACATTTGAGCTTCAGCAAGAACCAATGAGGTTCATTCTCGTGTTACGCATCACTTTTGAGCTTCGGCAAGAACCAATGAGGTTCATTCTCATGTTACGCATCACTTTTGAGCTTTGGCAAGAACCAATGAGGTTCATTCTCATGTTACGCATCACATTTGAGCTTCGGCAAGAACCAATGAGGTTCATTCTCGTGTTACGCATCACTTTTGAGCTTCGGCAAGAACCAATGAGGTTCATTCTCGTGTTACGCATCACTTTTGAGCTTCGGCAAGAACCAATGAGGTTCATTCTCATGTTACGCATCACATTTGAGCTTCGGCAAGAACCAATGAGGTTCATTCTCGTGTTACGCATCACTTTTGAGCTTCGGCAAGAACCAATGAGGTTCATTCTCATGTTACGCATCACATTTGAGATTCAGCAAGAACCAATGAGGTTCATTCTCGTGTTACGCATCACTTTTGAGCTTCGGCAAGAACCAATGAGGTTCATTCTCATGTTACGCATCACATTTGAGCTTCAGCAAGAACCAATGAGGTTCATTCTCGTGTTACGCATCACTTTTGAGCTTCGGCAAGAACCAATGAGGTTCATTCTCATGTTACGCATCACATTTGAGCTTCAGCAAGAACCAATGAGGTTCATTCTCATGTTACGCATCACTTTTGAGCTTCGGCAAGAACCAATGAGGTTCATTCTCATGTTACGCATCACGTTTGAGCTTCAGCAGGAACCAATGAGGTTCATTCTCGTGTTACGCATCACGTTTGAGCTTCGGCAAGAACCAATGAGGTTCATTCTCATGTTACGCATCACATTTGAGCTTCGGCAAGAACCAATGAGGTTCATTCTCGTGTTACGCATCACTTTTGAGCTTCGGCAAGAACCAATGAGGTTCATTCTCGTGTTACGCATCACTTTTGAGCTTCGGCAAGAACCAATGAGGTTCATTCTCATGTTACGCATCACATTTGAGCTTCGGCAAGAACCAATGAGGTTCATTCTCGTGTTACGCATCACTTTTGAGCTTCGGCAAGAACCAATGAGGTTCATTCTCATGTTACGCATCACATTTGAGCTTCGGCAAGAACCAATGAGGTTCATTCTCGTGTTACGCATCACTTTTGAGCTTCGGCAAGAACCAATGAGGTTCATTCTCATGTTACGCATCACATTTGAGCTTCAGCAAGAACCAATGAGGTTCATTCTCATGTTACGCATCACATTTGAGCTTCGGCAAGAACCAATGAGGTTCATTCTCATGTTACGCATCACATTTGAGCTTCGGCAAGAACCAATGAGGTTCATTCTCGTGTTACGCATCACTTTTGAGCTTCGGCAAGAACCAATGAGGTTCATTCTCGTGTTACGCATCACTTTTGAGCTTCGGCAAGAACCAATGAGGTTCATTCTCATGTTACGCATCACATTTGAGCTTCGGCAAGAACCAATGAGGTTCATTCTCGTGTTACGCATCACTTTTGAGCTTCGGCAAGAACCAATGAGGTTCATTCTCATGTTACGCATCACATTTGAGCTTCGGCAAGAACCAATGAGGTTCATTCTCGTGTTACGCATCACTTTTGAGCTTCGGCAAGAACCAATGAGGTTCATTCTCGTGTTACGCATCACTTTTGAGCTTCGGCAAGAACCAATGAGGTTCATTCTCATGTTACGCATCACGTTTGAGCTTCAGCAGGAACCAATGAGGTTCATTCTCGTGTTACGCATCACTTTTGAGCTTCGGCAAGAACCAATGAGGTTCATTCTCATGTTACGCATCACATTTGAGCTTCGGCAAGAACCAATGAGGTTCATTCTCATGTTACGCATCACTTTTGAGCTTCGGCAAGAACCAATGAGGTTCATTCTCGTGTTACGCATCACTTTTGAGCTTCGGCAAGAACCAATGAGGTTCATTCTCATGTTACGCATCACATTTGAGCTTCGGCAAGAACCAATGAGGTTCATTCTCGTGTTACGCATCACTTTTGAGCTTCGGCAAGAACCAATGAGGTTCATTCTCATGTTACGCATCACATTTGAGCTTCGGCAAGAACCAATGAGGTTCATTCTCGTGTTACGCATCACTTTTGAGCTTCGGCAAGAACCAATGAGGTTCATTCTCGCGTTACGCATCACGTTTGAGCTTCGGCAAGAACCAATGAGGTTCATTCTCGTGTTACGCATCACATTTGAGCTTCGGCAAGAACCAATGAGGTTCATTCTCGTGTTACGCATCACTTTTGAGCTTCGGCAAGAACCAATGAGGTTCATTCTCGTGTTACGCATCACGTTTGAGCTTCTGCAAGAACCAATGAGGTTAATTCTCGTGTTACGCATCACGTTTGAGCTTCTGCAAGAACCAATGAGGTTAATTCTCGTGTTACGCATCACGTTTGAGCTTCTGCAAGAACCAATGAGGTTCATTCTCGTGTTACGCATCACGTTTGAGCTTCTGCAAGAACCAATGAGGTTAATTCTCGTGTTACGCATCACGTTTGAGCTTCTGCAAGAACCCACGAGGTTAATTCTCGCGTTACGCATCACGTTTGAGCTTCTGCAAGAACCAATGAGGTTCATTCTCGTGTTACGCATCACGTTTGAGCTTCTGCAAGAACCAATGAGGTTCATTCTCGTGTTACGCATCACGTTTGAGCTTCTGCAAGAACCAATGAGGTTCATTCTCGCGTTACGCATCACGTTTGAGCTTCAGCAAGAACCAATGAGGTTCATTCTCGCGTTACGCATCACGTTTGAGCTTCTGCAAGAACCAATGAGGTTCATTCTCATGTTACGCATCACGTTTGAGCTTCAGCAAGAACCAATGAGGTTCATTCTCGTGTTACGCATCACGTTTGAGCTTCAGCAAGAACCAATGAGGTTCATTCTCGTGTTACGCATCACGTTTGAGCTTCTGCAAGAACCAATGAGGTTCATTCTCATGTTACGCATCACGTTTGAGCTTCAGCAAGAACCAATGAGGTTCATTCTCGTGTTACGCATCACGTTTGAGCTTCAGCAAGAACCAATGAGGTTCATTCTCGTGTTACGCATCACGTTTGAGCTTCGGCAAGAACCAATGAGGTTCATTCTCATGTTACGCATCACATTTGAGCTTCAGCAAGAACCAATGAGGTTCATTCTCGTGTTACGCATCACGTTTGAGCTTCTGCAAGAACCAATGAGGTTCATTCTCGCGTTACGCATCACGTTTGATCTTCAGCGAGAACCAATGAGGTTCATTCTCGTGTTACGCATCACGTTTGAGCTTCTGCAAGAACCAATGAGGTTCATTCTCGTGTTACGCATCACATTTGAGCTTCAGCAAGAACCAATGAGGTTCATTCTCGTGTTACGCATCACGTTTGAGCTTCAGCAAGAACCAATGAGGTTCATTCTCGTGTTAGTCGTCAAGCAAGTACAGTTGCGCTTCTATGTGTGAATAAAAGCCTAAATTCAATCTGTTCATCATATAAAGCAATCAAGTCTCTACAGAAAATTTTAACTAAACCGCTCGATTAATATGGATTCGTTTTACAATCTCGTTTTGAAGCGTCAAAATGATAGTTACGTGAATTGTCAATGGAGGAACAGAAATCTCTTAGCCTGTAAATCCAGACCTAAATCTGAAAGATTAATGGTCTGGCATCGACTAATGAAAATCGGCCAGCTCAAGGAGCGGCACCAAGCATGCATTTGAAAATCTCACTGCACGCAATTGGATAACACTATGACCAATCACAACAAGCCCCATACGCTTAGCTACCAGCGGAGCTAACTGGTAGATTAGACTCTTGCTGTATCCGGTCGGCAAAACAGCAAAAACGTTCTTCTTGCAAAGGAAGGATTCAAGCAGCGTCTTCTGTTCCTCTTTTTGATAAAAATCCAAGTCTAACTCGATCATTGTAGCGGCCAAAGCCGTTTCAAACAACTGGTGTTCATCCATAGCCATCTTGCAATGTTTACTAATGACTTCGACGTTACAGCGCTGTCGTCATCTTTAGCTCGCCTCTGGCCCGTCTATATCAGATAACCCGCTGTGATTGGTGCAGCTCGGATACAAGGGCATATTTAATGAGCTTCATTACTTGACGCCAGAGCAACTCGCTGAGCAAATTCAACTTGTGCTCTCGCGAGAACTCTGGATTTCCAGGGTAGAAATCTCTCAGATTTCATTAAAATATCTTAATTTGTGTTTTTGAAGATGAATGAAAGTCTTACAGGTTTGGAACAACATGAGGATGAGTAAATGCTGATTTTTTTTTTCTGTTTCCTCAGTGCTGAAAAGCAAGAACATTGGTGTTGATCAGTGTGTTGATGTTCTGATTTTAAAAGTGGTACACTGTAAAAAAAAATCCCGTAAAAAAACGGTAAATCTCTGGCAGCAAAGTTTCCAGACGGGTTCCGTTAAATTACAGCAAATAACCATTTCACAAAATTACAGGCAAAAACCGTAAAAATACAGAATTGACTTTACGGTCAAAATTAATTAAATTACAGTACATTACTGTTGATAAAGGCTTATTAAACCGTGGAAAAACGGATAAATTATGTCAAATTACATAAAAAGAACATATAACTTTAAGGTTAAACTGTAAATTTAGGGTTTTATAAAGTTATTTTATAATAATGCTCTGTCTATCTACAGTAATTATCTTTTAATATATAGTTTTTCTGTGTAAAATAACTATGAATATATGTATAAAAATGTAATAAGTACATAAATTCAAATACAAAGTTTGTATATTTACAGTTTTATTTTTTGCAGATCCAGTTTCACAACTTTGACCAATCTCTAATTAAGTACTTAATAATAGCAAATGTACAGTCAATTTCTGTTAAATTAACTAAACGTACAAGTATGGAATACCTGCACATTTACAGTATTACTCATTAAACAAACACTGAACATCAAGATAAGTGAATGATAGGAAATACAAGCTTAGTATATAATTTAGAACATGTAAAAATATCCACATTAAAAGACAATTGCTGTATACCTTCATACTCTAATACAGTGGTTCTCAATCCTGGTCCTGGGGACCCACAGCTCTGCACATTTTATATGTCTCCTTTATCTGACACACCCAGTTCAGTTCAGAGCTCTTTCCTAACGAGATGATGATCTGAATCAGGTGTGTTAAATGAGGGAGACATACAAACTGTGCAGAGCTGTGGGTCCCCAGGACCAGGATTGAGAACCACTGCTCTAATATAACTTATTTTAAACATTTACAATTACATTTTATCCAAAGTGACTTAAATTTAAGAGAACAATAGAAGCAACAAGTGCAGTGACAAGTCCCAGTTAGTGTAGCACAGTGCACAATTTTTTTTTTTTTTTTTTTTTTTTTTATTAAAACAAAAATGTAGTATTATTGGGTCAAGTGTTTATGAAAATATGGATCTTTAGCAGTTTCTTGAAAATGTGTTGAGTTGCGCCGGTCATTCCACCAGCAGGGAACAGTCCAGGGAAAGGTCAGTGAAAGTGATTTTGTGTCTCTTTGGGATGATGGCACCACAAGGCGCCGTTCACTTGCAGAACACAAGCTTCTGGAGACACACAGATCTGAAGCAGTGAGTTTAGGTCTTGCTGCAGCATCTGGATCAGTTGCAGAGGTTTGACTGATGCTGGAAGAGCTGCCAGGAGAGCATTACAATAGTCCAGTCTGGATAGAACAAGCGCTTAGACAAGGAGTTGTGTGGCTCCGATAGGAAGGGCCGGATCTTTCTGATGTTGTATAAGGCAAATCAGCAGGATCACACAGCAAGGATGGTTTGGCTGAAACCATAAGCAGTTCTGCCTTGGCAAGGTTGAGTTGAAGGTGAAGGTCATTCATCCAGCAAGAATTTTCCATCAGGTAGGCTGAGATGCTGTAGCAACCGTCAGATCCTTTAGCTGGAATGAAAGGTAGAGATATGTGTCATTAAGTGGTAGGGAAAGTCATGTTTCTAAATGACAGAGCCTAGTTACACTAAAAAAAAAACAAAAAAAATAGATGGGTGGAATCTAACACAATCGTGGTCTTACTGTAGTAAAACCAAAGTTTGTGCAGCTACAGTGGCCTCACAAGGATCAAATGAATATTCACATGGGAAAATACAGTATAAAACAAATACAATTTTCTGCCACTTTTAGTGCAATCATATGGAATCAGAAGACTCGGCCATTATGATATTTTAAATTACTTCTTCCCATACCTTGTTTGCCATGATCATTCTGCTTTCCACTTGACCTGAAATCACAAAAAAATATTTGTTAACAACTCAGTATTACATTTACACATGTAAGAATATGTTCCACTGAGATAATGCAACACCTCAACTGACTATGATCTGAAAGTTGAGCAGGAAAGGCTAACAGTGAAGTTTTGAGCTGAGACACCTAACGTTAGGGGTGTAACTGTCTGTTCATCTGGATCAATGCAATTTTCATAACCAATGATCAAAAGTATCCTATGAAAAAGGCTACTATGGTGACCCCAGGTCATCCAAAATGTAGATAAGTTCATTTCTTCATCAGAACACAAACATTCTATCAACTTTTATTTTATAAGCCTAATATATGCACATATATGCATTCTATAGCTATGTGTTAATAACAAGCAGATGCAGCCAGAATATGCAATTTATCATGCTGTGTTCATATTCTAGTCTCGTTTTCTTAACAGTCTTGATAGCCACGTTAACCCTTACGAAAATTAACTATGGTTTAACCACAAAGAAAAAAAAAAGAGAAAAAAAAAAAAAAAAAGAAAAAAAACATGGTAGGCCTATTTCAAAATGTCCCGCCATTTAATAGATTGATTTAACGTTACTGACAGATAGCCTACTATCGCGTATTAAGGAAGATTTTATACACAATTAAACAGAATTTGATATGTATAGCTGCTAACAAGTCTACGAAAGCTTGTTTTAGGTCTTTTGAGATGTGGGTTCAACTGATCTTTCTTAAAACAGATGGAGAATGTAAAGACGCATGCTACATTTTCAGTGTTTTGCCCTCCAGCTCTCGCCAGTTATGCCTGAACATCATTTAAGAATGCTAACGTTAGCTTGAAAACTGTAAACGTAACACAAATGTAATATAAAATATCGTTCACATGTTACTTAAGTTAGTATAATGAGACTCTTACCTCAGCCGGTGATCGGTTGGCATGATGTCCGCCGTGACGAACAAGGCTCACTGAAAAGGGCGTTATCTCCGAAGAATCCAACAGACTGACTGACAACAGCTCCTGCTCACGGCTGCTCGCCTCTTGACGAATACGATTGCTTTGAACCACTGTTGATCTCACAATCCACTTCACGAGAGTAGACTGAATTCAAATCTCCCGCTTGCCCAAACTCGACAGATGATCATCAGCTAACGTTAACCGTTGTGGGCGGGAGTAAACAGCGGAAAAGTAATGGCGGCGAATTTGAATCTGCGTCATCGCGCGCGCGCGCACTCACACACACAAAGCCCTGAATGTGCAGCAACGGAGATTTAGAAAAATATTTATAAAATATACATGAAATTATGGGAGAATAAGACAATGAAATAATGATCAAAATGAGTATAAAATAAAATGTGAAATAAAAAATAATTCAATACAGGCCTACTGTAGCCTAGTAGGGTACTGTATGTACAAATACTATTATTTAACCTTTAAAAAGCTCACTTTAACCCCCACATGCTTAATAATCTGTAAGGAAAACATATTGAATAGATGCAGATTTCCGCAGTTATACCTTCTTTTCTTTGTTTTCTAATTTCACAGAAAAAAAACTGTAAAATATTACTTATAATTTCTGTAAAATTACACATAACTCTGCAAAAATACAGACAAGTTCCTTTAAAAAAAAGTAAAATTGATGTAAAACCAAAATACAAGCAATTACCTGTAAATTTAACAGTGGACCTTTAAATTACAGCAAATGCCTTTTATTTTACAGATATTTGCTGTATAATGACAAAACGGTAAAATTCTGTAAAAAAATACAGACAATTACCTGTAAAATTACACTTTTTTTTTACAGTGTACTTGACCTGAAAGCTTTGAGAAGCGCTGCTCTGAATGACACTGAATGCAGCTGAATATATTTGCAGAGGTGTGTGTGTGTGTGTGTGTGTGTGTGTGTGTGTGTGTGTGTGTGTTTTCCATTTCACTGTGCTAAAGGTTAAATCATACTTATAATCTCTCTGGACACCCGCCATGCTTTACCCAACACATTGTGTTACAGGAGCCGACATAACTTCACTCTTCCATTCTAAGAATTCTAAAGTTGACCTTGCTCATTGATTCAAAATAATATTTAGCATTAATAAGAGACTTTCTGATATTAGTTTTTTTTATGTGTTTTTCAGTGCTCAATCAATTGAAAGCCCACTGAAATTGAAGTACAGCATGTCCACCTAGCTCTAATGCAACGCACTAATCCCGAGCCCAGGGGGACGGAGAGATTAGCCCGGATTTACCGTTTTCATGAAGGCAAAAATTACATTATGAATAGAAACTCATTGGCTAGATCAGCATTGCAGGGGGAGGATGGTGCAACCGTTCTGTATGTCTATAGTCCTCACTTTTAATATTGCGCACTTTGATGAACCTTCAGACGGACTCTGACGTCCGTGAAACTGAATGGTACACGCGGTCCTGTAAGCTCTTTAAAAATGCTGGAATTACCAAAGTATTAGACAAAAAAAAATGAAACGACATCTGCGCTGCACTTCGTTAGATGAAGACAACAATCACACGTTTACTGAACACACTATTGTCTGAAACAGAAGTGTTTTTTTCCCCAAGGCTATATTTTGAGGGCTTTTAAATGGTGCCTGTTCAGTCAGAGGTCATTTGTTATGTAATTGCAGTGGCATTTATAACCTGTCCATCTGTAACCACTGGCCAGAATTCAGGTGGATCTGAGGGTCATGTTTAATAGACCAAGTGCTGAGAGCCCGTGACCCTGTCACATGATGCCTATTACTTTAGACAAGCTGTTAAGCAAAAGTGTTCAGTAAATCGGCCTTATGCCTTTCCTGGAAGCCCCAAAGGAGCAAACGTACTGAAAGTAGCTTTTGTACCAGCTAGCACTGTGATTAGAGGCATTTTTTCAGATTTCCGGTGTAAAAATACTTCAGTTATGTCATTGACGGGTTGAAATCTGTGACTAATACTCAAATACAGAAGCTCTTTAGCTCCTATTATATGAATAATCCTCTGAAGTTATGAGTTTGCACTTTCAGCAATAGCAAAATTACGTGATTAAAGCAGTAATAGACTTTATAAAGTGACATGCTTTCACAATAAAATATTGTAATTTATGTGTACTCTGCATTCAGATTGTTTTTTGTTGTTGTTGGTGGTTGATTGCATAATTGCATTAATAACTCATAATTACTTAATTGCATTTTATGTTTACTAGTACATAGAATATATAAGTCATTATTGGCTTGATGAACCAAGTTTGAATGTTTGCAATCGCAATCATAATTAGGGTAATTAAGAGCTACAGCAATGAAAATAAAGTGCACTTATTGAAAAGAAGAGGTAAACTGAGGTAAAATAAAAACACACTTAAGAGTAAACTGAATTTAATGATTTCGGACACTTAAATGCATCTTAATTGAAATTGAAAATGTATTATGGTTTAAATTTATATAATGAAATTAGCTGAATTTTTTGGACCCACCTAAGTATGACTAAGTAGTACATCTTTATATGTAATTTTATTACTTCTCTTGTCTTTGAAATATGGTTAAAGTGTTCTGCTGAATGCATTTATGGTAAACTAAAATATCATTTCTATTGAAACTTGTACGTCATGCTTTTAAATATATTTAATGCTATATTAACTTTAAATGTAATATCTAAGAACTCACTGCAGTTAAAATTATAATCAAGTGCTTAACATGTGCTTTAATATGCTAGCAAACACATCAGAATGAGAGCACTTCTTTAAATGTACTTTAAAGTAAAACATTTAATTTGACATTATTGAATAAAGTGCTCTTTTAAAGTGTAAGCAGTCATGAAAGTGTGCTATCCTTAAGTACACATAAGTGACCTTTTATTTCAATAATATCATATCTGCAAGTACAGTTTAAAAAAAATATATGCCTACTCTTCAAGTGTGCATTTACAGTGGCGCATTGCTGCCACATATATATTATTTTTTCCACACAATTATGTCGTAATAACGAGATGTTATGTCGTTTTAACACCATCTCATGTGTCAGTTCTCTAATGTTGATAAAGGCATATTACACGTCACTATACAACATATGTCCTTATTATGAGAAAATATGTAATTTTAACGAGAAAAATATGTCGCTTTAACAACATCTAGCTATTACGAGAAAATATGTTGTTAAAACGACATAACATCTCGTTATTACGAGAAAAGATCGTTATTGTGTGGAAAATAATATGTATGTTGCAGCAATGCATCACCATATGCATTCAATACAGTTGAGTGCACTTCTTTTTCACAACGTCAGTTCTTCTTCTTCAATGTCACTATTTGGAAAAGAATCACATGATCGTTCCTATCATCATATCATATGGTTTTGGGGCCTTTTATTGATGAATTATTCCTTACACACAATGAACTTACAAGTGATCTGAGACACACACAAGTGTTTTTACATACTATATAGATGATGCTTTTGAGAAATGCATAATAGGGAATAAGTACTAGTTACGTATGTGCTACTAACATAAGCTCTGAGTGGAAATGTCTCCAGAAAGGGTCAAGGCAACTGTATGAAGTCACTGCATTTTAAAACTGTCCTTGTGAGCGAAATGAACCCATCCATCTTGCAGTCATGCCTCTGGAGTCCTTGAAGGAAGGATAGTCGGAGTTACACTGGTCAGAGGTCAAGTGCTACCAGAATAAATGCTGTTGATTGTTTGAGGTATTTTTGGGTTTGCAACCCTGGCTTTCATCGATGCAATTCATCAGAGCAGTAAAACTGTCTTCACAGCACAGTATGCATTTTAATGACTTTTTCGACATCAGAGAGGGATGGAAAGTCATACAGATGTTGATGCTTTGTCAACATCAGATGCATTGAAAGCGCTATTAGTAATTAGAATTAAATAATCTAGATGTGTGTTAATGAATATGTGCCATATGTTCATATCCTCTCTCAGGTACAGTACGTATGGAAATATAACAGTGTAACTGAACCCTCAGTGCAACTAGATTAAAACACAAACTTTAATGTTGGCTTGAGAAAGCCTGACTAAAAGCTTAAAGTATGAAGATTTTGAAGGCAGTGCAGAAAAACAGATGCTTTAGCTCATTGCTAGCGCGTTTTAAGCATGCACGTTAATCAGCACAGTGCTAGCATGTTTGTAGCATGATTTAACACATTGCTTAGCATGTTGATAGCAGGTTTCTATCATGATTTAGCATGTTGATTGCATGTTTGCTAGCATGATTTAACACGTTGTTATGATGTATTAACATGTCACTAACATGATTTAGCATGCTGTTAAAATGTTTCTACCATGAATTAGCATTGCTAGCATGTTTTATCATTGCAAGCATAATTTAACATTGCAAGTCTTTTTTGTAGCTTTATTTAATACATTGCTAGCATCTTTTTGCATGTTTCCTGAACGAATTAATACAATGCTAACATGTTTTAACATGTGAACATAATGTAACACGTTGTTAGCATGACTTAGCAAAATCCTAAAATGTTTTAACATGTTGCTAGTATTTTTTAGCATGTTGCGAGCATGATTTAACATAGCATGAATTAGGGCATTGCTTTGAACATGTTGTGAACATAATATTGTTACATGTTTCTAGCATTAATTCACTAATTGCTTACATGTTTTAACATGTTGCTAGTATGTTTTAGCATGTTGCTAGCATGATTTAGCACATTGTTAGCATGTTGTTAGCATTATTATCATTTCTAGAATGAATTTGGACATTGCTAGCATGCTTTAGCGTATTGCTAGTATATTTTTGCATGTTGCTAGCATTTGTTTATCACATTGCTATTATGTTTTAGCATGTTGCTAGCATGATTTAACGTGTTACTAGCATTAATTAGGGCATTGCTTTTAACATGTTTTAACATGTCATGAACATAATATAATGAGTTGTTAGCATGTTTCTAGCATGAATTAGCAAATTTGCTAGTAGGTTTTAGCATGTTGCTAACATGATTTAACATGTTACTAGAATGAATTAGGGCATTGCTTTTAATTCAACTTTGAATCCAACACAGAAGTGATTTAAACTGCAGTTCATCGACTGGCCACTAGAGACTCCAAAAGAGAGTCAATCCCATAGACCCGCATGTTAAAATGCCCAACTTTACAGCAGTAAAAAACATGTTTACAGCCTAGTGCAAAAAGTGGTTTTGGACTATATAGCTAATTTTGCCCTTCATGAAAACTGTGAGGGGGATGAATGTTTTTATAACTCATCCGTTTAAATTATATTAACCCTTAAAGTTGTGCATAATTAAGGGCGTGGCCACTTGAGTGACAGGTGGATTGCCGCTGATATTAGCCGTTTGTCTGTTAGCGTCACGTCACCTCAGCTAATCCGCCTCGCTGCACATTTTCGTTTATGCGGGAGTGACGCTGCCAGGATGATGACGGCCGGCTCCGCCCACTTTGAGCTTCAAAAATGCTCTTCAGAAACACTACGAGTCACGTCACGCACACTACGCTATATTTATTTACAGTCTATGGGAAAACCACTCTTGATTTTGATCAATCATGCACAGAATGTCTGGTTCACTACATGTTTTTCTGACTTTATAACAGAAGATGCCTTCTTTTGTTAATTATTGTACCTGTAAAAGTGTGTTATCAAGCCCCGTCTCAATGGATTCTAGTGTTAAATGCGTCGTGGTCAGCGTGGCGTACGTGTGCGGTACAGGGTTCAGGGAAGGGTAACGGTCTTTAGGACTCTCTCCAATTAACTAAAACACCAACACACTCTGGAGAAGCTGTCGAGTTTGCGGCGTGTAAAAGGCTAATAGCTGCTGTCGTGACCTCGTGTAGCGACTCTTCTGCATTGGTTCGTGTCGATGTCTCCGTGCATTAGCTGCTTCTGAGGAACTCATTATAGGAAGCAGTTCGTATGTGATCTCTTATGATTCATACTTCACCTTCAAGCAATGCTTCATTACATAGGCCCTATATTCTTGCTAAAACATACAATTTTAAAATGCTTGAGTATTGATGCTAAGGAATCAAAGTTTTGAACTAATTCACTGAACTGAAGTATATGTGTGTTCTATGCTTTTTGTGCTTGTATGAATAATATGAAATTATTATGATTATAACACTATTCAGCTAGGATGCCATCCCTAGAAAGCTGCTATTAACCTATGTCTGCAATATATATACATAATGTTACTGACCCCAACTTTTAGGTATATAAAGTTAGCTGAAATGGCTATAGTATTTTTATTATAATGTAGTTTATAAGTGGATTTCATTGTGACAACTAACCCCATTGAGGTATACTGTGACAACATGCCCCACTACTGGTAAAGGTCAGTGCATGTGCTATAAAGTGTTGGTTGTATTTATTGTATCTTTGAGCGTTATCTCTGGTTTTAGTGCGTCACACATGCACTGATGCACAGACAGCACAGAGGACTGGTTATGCATCGTCCGGGACGTACTTGTGCACATCTGTCTTGTGTTGGATTGAGTTTCCTTGCGTTCAGCACACGTCTCTGATGCTTCACATGTGGGTGTGTTGAGCAGGAGATGTGAAGCTGAGATCCTAATTTAGCCCAGCGCTGTATGATTCAGCTGAAATGTGTCGAGGTGCAGCTCAAATCAGGCTCACGATAAATAAAATACACCTCGCTCTCCAATAATAGCCTGTGACATGAGGAACATGTGCCATTGTTGAAGCCAGAGGCCACGGAAAAATCATTTGGATTAGTGGATTTATAATTATTTTCCTAGTTTTAGATTGTATACTATTAGCCGTTCATGGAGAACACGTTTCTGCGGTTAATACAATGGCAAAGCTCTAGAGACACGTTCTTTAAAGGTTGATTGTGTCTTAATTTGAGCACTTAAGTGTGTCATGTGCAAGAAACTGCAAAAGACGTGAATACAGCAGTCAAAAAAATCTGTCTAGTGTGTGTTTAACCCTTGTGCTGTGTTGAAAATGCTCTAACACTCTTTGGGCCCTATTTTAACGATCTGAAACGCAAGTATCGAAAGCGAAACGCAAGTAACTTTGTGGGTGGATCTCGGGCGCTGTTGCTATTATACCGGCGGGATAAATGACTCTTGCGCCCGACGCAAATCTAAAATGTGTTGGTCTGAAGTCGCTTCATTACTCATAGGTGTGGTTTGGGCGTAACGTGAAATAAACCAATCAGAGCCTCATCTCACATTCCCTTTAAGAGCAGGTGTGCTTGTTCCATGGCGGATTGCTATTATAACGGCGGATTTGCCAGGAGCGGTTCACAGCCGAGGAGACCGACGCTCTCGTCAGGGCCGTAAAACACAGAGAACATTGTATGAGGATGGAGAAACACACCCAGATTAGCTTCAGTTAAACAGGCGTATAATAATTTGGGTAAATGTGTAAGCTAGATTTATGCCTATTTTTTCACATCTTCATGGACACCACAATGATTTCCCTCGTGTGGAATATTTTTTCCTTGTAATTATGTATGATTTGCAAAATGTGAACTGTGTCTGTGTAGATGAGAGAAGCAAAGTGTGTGTGCGTTGTGCTCATGCTACATTATGGCCAAGCATGCGCCCTTAAAATAGCATCTGAATAACGCGCACTGACTTTAGACGAGGTTTCTCCTGGTCAGTGGTGGAATTGTTTTCTGAAACTGCAAAATAGCACCAGGGAACGTTTGCGCCGGAACACGCCTCCTCTTTTCGCTGAACCGCCCCCGGGAGCGCAAGTTCATTCCCTAATTTACCGACGTGCGTCTGTGGAGGGAAAAGTCCGCTGTGCGTCGGGTGCAAAATAGGAATGATACATTCGTCGGAGGCGGGGCTCATTTGCATATTCATAGAACCACGTATACTGAATGAGGCAAGGGTGTCGAGTTACATTCAAGATATTTTAAGGCATTTATTTTTAAGGAAAAAACTTTTAAATATGCCATTTTGGTGATCAAAGATGAGTTTTAAGGGACACAATTATTAACTACAGGGGGACTTTAATGAACATATTAGCAAAACATTCTTAGAACACATTTTTGTCCTCTAAACCTCTACTTGAGTCGGAGTCTTGGCCTAATGCTTATTTTGCGATGAGTACTTTAGTATTTTTTTATGGCTTCTGAATTAAGACATTGGTAGATTTTGAAGATCTGGGTATTGTGCGCCGGATTTTATTCTCTTGAACTATTTGAAATGTGAACGCAGTGTCTTCTCACACACATATGGACACATTGAGCCCCGGTGCTGATGTTCGACACACAGGTTTGAGTCTGTCCTCTCCATCTCTTCATCTCTCGAGGGCTTTGCTGCACTGCAGTATTGATATGCGGGGGCGTCCCGATTCACAGGCACACACTCCATCTGCCCTGCAGCAGAACACACACTCACACACTCATCCTGTCTGTGGCTCATGAGGACATGATCAGTTCGATATTGTCACGCTGGGTTGCAGGAGGGCAGACGAAGAAGATAACTTCCAGTACAAAGATTTATTTACAGTCCAGAAGGCAGGAAAACAGGTTGAGCAACACACACTCACACACAACGGTGATCGGACACAGAATAATAGTGAGGGACCAACTTATATAGCAAACACAAATGTGACCCTGGATCACGTCACCAGTCACATGTCGCACGGGTATATTTGTGGCAATAGCCAACAATACAGTATATGGGTCAAAATTATACATTTTTCTTTTATGCCAAAAATCATTAGGATATCAAGTAAAGATCATGTTCCATGAAGATATTTTGTAAATTTCCTACCGTAAATATATAAAACATTTATTTTTGTGAGTGAATGCAGCACAATCGCCAACATAAATGAACAACTTTAAAGGAGATTTTCTCAATGTTTCGATTTTAATGCTCCCTCAGATTCCAGATCTTCAATAGTTGTATCTCGGACAAATATTGTCCTATCATAACAAACCACACATCAATGGAAAGCTTATTTATTCAGCTGTCAGGTGATGTATACATCTAAATATATCATCTAAAATAATATATTAATTATCTAAAAAAATTGACCAATGTGACTGGTTTTGTGGTCCAGGTTCAAATATGAGGATGATTAATAGAACACAGCGGTCACATATGAACTAATAATGAGGAGCGGGGAAACTGAACGAACATGATGAACATGAAAACAAACTAGAAGTCCATGATGAGGAAACTAGGCTGAACATGACATGACAGATGTGACGCTCAGACACGTAGAGCTTTGCATTCTGGACCTCGACCTGATGACGTCTCTCTGAGTGTTTAAGATTAACTAAAGGACTGTCAGTTACAAACAGAATGAGTGAGTTACACAACTGCTAAACAATTAATCACATTTGTATTTTTTTGTTATGACATGTAATTTGTATCATGGAATATATAAGGGATTTTGGTAACACTTTATAATAAGGCTCATTATTTAACATTAGTTAATGTATTAACTAACATGAACTAACAATGAGCAATGCATTTGTTACAGTATTTGTTAATCTTTGCTAATGTTAGTTAATAAAAATCCAGCTGTTCATTGATTATTCATGTTAGTTCACAGTGCATTAACTAATGTTAACTAAACCTTTGATTTTAATAACGTATTAGTAAATGTTGAAATTAATATTAACTAAGATTAATAAATGCTGAAGAAACATTGCTCATTCTTAGCTCATGTTAACTAATGTAGTTACAGTTTTTTTTATTCGCTTTGGTACTATTTTCACAAGTAAGGTGTACATTTTCAATGTTACACAGCTAGTCATGCTTTCAAAACCTGATCTCATGCTTTCATTACAGTTATACATATTTCAGTCCACATAATCATTGTTTCAAACACAAGATTATTGTAATATGTAATGAGAACATTTGGTTTAATCACAGAAACACAACAGTATGACCTTCTTTCAGTTTAGTACTTTTAACAATCAGTTCATTCAACAGCAAACTATGCAAGATACACGTTTCAAATCACCGTTGTTGCTGAAATAATTACAGTAATACAGGCTACAGTTGCCACATTAGAAGTAATTGAATCCATAATGTTTGTAATAGTATCTATCCAGTGTGTTATCAAAAGCTGTGATGAAGTGCATGAGGTTCTGTGCTAACAGAGTTTGCTGGCAATACAGTAAATGATTTCACTCTATAAATCAAATCAAATCAAATCAAGTATATTTGTATAGCGCTTTTTACAATACAGATTGTATCAAAGCAGCTTCACAGTATTAAAATAAAATAATACAACAAAGTGTATATACCGTTTGACTGAATCTATACAGTAGTGGACCTTTACAGATGAAGGTTGAGTTACAGTAATTCGTCAGTCTCTACCATTGTAATCTGTTTACAGTATCACATACATACTGTAATATAAAATGCTGTATTTGATGCCATCTGTCTCCCTTCTACTGATGCATTTCTGATCAATCTGATGTTTTACAGTCATTGATTGTTTCCTCTCGCTTATACTCTATGCTGCTTTACAGTATTTGCACAAATGGCAAATTTCTCTGTATCTCTCTCTCTCTCTCTCTCTCTCTCTCTCTCTCTCTCTCTCTCTCTCTCTCTCTCTCTCTCTCTCTCACACACACACACACACACACACACACACACACACACACACACACACACACACACACACACACACACACACACACACACACACACACACACACACACACACACACGCGTACACACACTTTGAACATTGGGGTGGTTATTATCTATAAATCACTTAAAATAATTCATTACATTTGGTAATCCATATTGGAAATTGCAAACAAGTTCTATAGAAACTGTATAGAATCAATATCTATAGAAATCTATAGATTTACCAAATGATTCATTGATTAACCATTAAGATCAGTTGGATTAAATAATAGACAAATGTATTAAACTGAACAAGAAGAGATGCAAATCAAAAGTTTGATAGTAAGAGCTTTATGACTGTGAATGAAACATTTATGTAGACGAAACACTTATTTTGTGTTGTGAAAAGGATACTTTGTGATTTTGAGTATTGTGCTAACACAATTGAAAACATGATGAAATGTTTTGAAAAAAGTGCACTTTTGATGATCTGTTGTGATATTAGCACTAAGAGTTTTGCAAATGTACACCTAACTTGTGGAAATAGTACCAGAGCAAATAAAAAAAACTGTAATTAATGTGAACTAATGAACCTTATTGTAAAGTGTTACCGGTTTGTCTCTTCTGCTCACCGAATCTGCATTTATTTGTTCAAAAATACAAAAAGTTTTCTGAATGAGCATATGATAAACTGTAATTTATTCCTGTGATTTTCAGCATCATTACTCCAGTCTTCAGTGTCACATGATCCTTCAGAAATCACTCTAATATGATGATTTGATGATCAAGAAACATTTATGATTATTATCAGTGTTGAAAACAGTTGAGCTGATTCAGATTTTTGTGGAAACCGTGATACTTTTTTCAGCACAAAAGAACAGCTTTTATGTTAAGTAGAAATCTTTTGCAACATTAGAAATGTCTTTACTGTCACTTTTGATCAATTTAATGTGTCCTTGATGAATTCATGCATTTGTTTCTTTGTATGTACGTCACTAGCGTACAGACAGCATCGATCGTGTTGTTTTGCAGAGCGTTGTTTTCAAGACGCCGTTCCGGTTCATCCTGTTGTGCTCAGGGTTCTGGATTAGGTCTGAGATCATGATTAAATGGGTTATTTTTCCATAAATAGAATTTACACATCAAATCAATAATCCTTGGACATTCAGCTCATATTCCGCATCCTCGTGACTCTTACCGGCTGGTGAATTCGACAGACCCAGTTTACCGTGACGTGAGACGCCTGTAATTGATAAGCAGGATTGGCTCATGCATCACTCGAGTCCCGTGAGGAAGTGTGTTTCAACACACCCGTGAGTTCGACTGAAGTGAAGCTGTGTGTGTGTGTGTGTGTGTTCCGGCTTCATCATATTTCAGGGACAGATCTGTACACAGAAGTGAGCTAAACATCAAACACAATCTCCTTCTGGGGGCGTCCTCATTTGTAAAGACAGTATAGAGATACAGTAAATAAAACACTTTTTGCAGAAAACAAATGCAGAAACTTTGATTCTCTTTTAACTCTGTTAAGGCCGATTATTTATAACTAGATGTGTATAATATATAATTATATGGTATGCCACCATTTAGAAACAGTAGCAGTGTCTTTTCATCCATCCATCCATCCAATTCACATTTATTTGTATAGCGCTTTTCACAATGCATATCGTTTCACAGCAGCTTTACAGAAAATGCATGAGTCCACATTACAGTTAACAGTGATCTGTTACCAGAGGAGACTGTCTTAGTTATTTCAGAAATGTACACACAAATCACAGTATGCTAAAAATGTACTAATTTAAACAATGTAATAATTTAAGTCAGAAACAAGAGCTCATTGAAGTAATGAATACTTGTTTGTTAACAAATGATCCGAATCCATCCATCATCAGTGTTGAAGAGTATAGCCAACTACAAGTAGTGACGCTACTAACTTAAAGGGGTGGTTGATTATGATTTGACTTTTCTAACTTTAGTTAGTGTGTAATGTTGCTGTTTGAGCATAAACAACATCTGCAAAGTTACAATGCTCAAAGTTTAAAGCAAAGGGAGATATTTGTTTTAAAGAAATCGCTTTTTAAGGACTACAGCAAACGGCTGGTTGGGACTACAGGACATTCCTCCAGGGTTAGTGACATCACCAACCCTAAAATTTACATAAACCCGCCCCCTGAACACGCAGTCCATGTTGAGAAGAGGAAGAGATGTTGTGGTCGAGCACATTTGTGAGTCAGCTCAAACTGTAGCATCCGTCTTTTCACATGCAATAGAAAGTCACTCTGTGTGCATCTCACAACAGTTCCTGTACAGCGATCTATTGATTATCATGACAGAATATGCTAATTGAAGATAGTTAACTCCCATCAGCAACATAAATTCATTTATGCATTCTACGTGTTGTCACTTCTTCTTGAGTCTCTCCATCTTTGTCTGACTCCGTTTAAACATAAAAGGCAGAACAGTTTCTGTCATTTTAGTGTGTGTGTGCGTGAGGTAATCAGAGTTTTTTACACACAAGCTCCGCCCCCTGTGCCGGGAGCAGCAGCTCATTTGCATTTAAAGGGCCAGACACAAAACGGTGCGTTTTTGCTCACCCTCAAAAAGTGACAACTTTAACATGCTATATACAAATATCTGTGGGGTATTTTGAGCTTAGTTGCTTTTCCAGTAGCTAACTACTTTTTCAGCAAGTAAAGGTGTAGCGATGAGCACATAATTAAAGCAGCACCAAAAGTATCACTAATGTTGCGTTTGGCTCCATTGCTTTGGCAAAGCATCTGTCAGTCGAACAAAAAACAAAATGGAGATATAGCCTGGTGCACTTCTCTATCTCTATCTACCTGGTATCTATCTATCTATCTATCTATCTATCTATCTATCTATCTATCTATCTATCTATCTATCTATCTATCTATCTATCTATCTATCTATCTATCTATCTATCTATCTATCTATCTATCTATCTATCAAAGCAATGGCGCAAAACACAACATTAGTGATATTTTACTACACAGCTACACCGTTACTTGCTGAAACATTAGTTAGCTACTGGAAAAGCAACTAAGCTGCTGTCAAGCCTCTGAAAAATGTAAAGTTAGTAGCGTCACTACTTGTAGTTGGCTATACTCTTCAACACTGATGATGGATGGATTTGGATCATTTGTTAACAAACAAGTATTCATTACTTCAATGAGCTCTTGTTTCTGACTTAAATTATTACATTGTTTAAATAAGCTAAATTTTTAGCTAACTGTGATTTGTATACGTACATTTCTGAAATACATAACTAAGACAGTCTCCTGTAAAGCTGCTTTGAAACGATGTGTATTGTTAAAAGCGCTATACAAATCCTATCTATCTATCTATCTATCTATCTATCTATCTATCTATCTATCTATCTATCTATCTATCTATCTATCTATCTATCTATCTATCTATCTATCTATCTATCTATCTATCTATCTGTCTGTCTGTCTGTCTCTCATTCCCAATGAGTGTTTCTCATTCCCATCTCTTCATGTCTTTCTCTTTCTGTGTGTTCTGCAGGGTTCACCCCTCCCTTCACCTCACTCTCCTTTTCTTTCCATCTCTCTCCCTCTCTCTCCCTCTCCCTCTCTCTCCCTCTCTCTCTCTCTCCCTCTCTCTCTCTCTCTCTCTCTCTGTCAGTGTGTTGTGTCGTACGGTTGAGTCTGTGTTTGCGTCTCTCAGTACAGATGCTGAAGGGTGATTACTCTTCTCTGAGACTCACGGCATTGTGGATTTGACATGATCGTCTGGTTCAGTAAGTAAAACTCACCTCTGCTTCGAGAACCACTTCATTTGACAGATAATGCATGTTTGCGTCTCTGTGGCGTTCGGGAACACGGAGCAGCTGTGCCGAAGCGCATGTGTCCTTCACACGCAGAAGGTTGGCACACTGGCAGGTGGGGACGCATTGGGTTTCATGCTGTCTTAAATGATCTCCTGACCAGTGTGTCACGGCTGTTTTCTCTAGCATTGGAAGCTCCAGTTACAGTTGAATGGGATTATGTCAAAGCTCTCTTGCATGGGTGCCCTCAGATACGCCTGAGCACAGACAGATTTAGCTGGGGACAGTTTCCGACCCGCTGTTGTTGAGTTGGACCGCTTCAGAATGAGTGTAAAGTTTGTTGTGTGGATGTAGGTTTCTCAGACCGTGTTCAGAGGACACATGGCGGTGACCTCCAGAGTCGTAGCTTCACTGCGACAAAACTGTGTTTTTGGATGCGCTGTGTAAGAACACGAGGGGGAACTCGTCCGTACCGAAGTCAGCAGATCCTCATTCATATTCCAGTTTCATAGCTGGTCATATAGCATGTACTATTAGAGAGAATACTTGTTTTTAATATAACATACAGTCAAACAAAAAATTATTCAGACACCATATATCATTTTTGATCATATTTTTTTACTAGTGGGTACAGGACACTATAGTTCATTTATGTTAGTTAGGATAGCAGGGTGTCTGAATAATGTTTGGTTTGACTGTACATGTTGGAAAAAAGTGATATATATATATATATATATATATATATATATATATATATATATATATATATATATGTACCGTTTCATAGCTGAAATATGTCATGGTCATATAGCATGTACTATTACAGAGAATACTTGTTATTAATATAATATACATGTTGAAGATTTTTTGTATGCAAAGGTTATATAAGTTTCAGACGGTGTTTATCTCGCGCAGTAGGTGTCATAGGCACAAGTGCTCAGCTGTAAATGTGTGTCTGCTGTAATGACTGCATAAGTTGCTGTGGATCATCCTTCATCGTGCCGGCAGCGAGATGCTCGCTCATTACCGCTGCGTGTGTGTGTGTGGGTGCGTGTGTGTGTGTGTGTGTGTGTGTTTGATTGCATCTGTAGGGGATCAGGTTAGTGCATGTTGCATTCTGATGCGTCATGTGCCGGGCGTTCATGAGCCCACAGCTGGGTTACGACACACACTCCCCTATCCCACAGCTGGGTTACGACACACACTCCCCTATCCCACAGCTGGGTTACGACACACCCTTCCCGAGCCCACAGCTGGGTTACGACACACACTCGCCTATCCCACAGCTGGGTTACGACACACCCTTCCCGAGCCCACAGCTGGGTTACGACACACACTCCCCTATCCCACAGCTGGGTTACGACACACCCTTCCCGAGCCCACAGCTGGGTTACGACACACACTCCCCTATCCCACAGCTGGGTTACGACACACACTCCCCGAGCCCATAGCTGGGTTACGACACACACTCCCCGAGCCCATAGCTGGGTTACGACACACACTCCCCGAGCCCACAGCTGGGTTACGACACACACTCACCGAGCCCACAGCTGGGTTACGACACACACTCGCAGAGCCCACAGCTGGGTTACGACACACACTCGCCAAGCCCACAGCTGGGTTACGACACACACTCGCCAAGCCCACAGCTGGGTTACGACACACCCTCCACGAGCCCACAGCTGGGTTACGACACACACTTCACGAGCCCACAGCTGGGTTACGACACACCCTCCACGAGCCCACAGCTGGGTTACGACACACACTTCACGAGCCCACAGCTGGGTTATGACACACACTCCACGAGCCCACAGCTGGGTTACGACACACACTTCACGAGCCCACAGCTGGGTTACGACACACCCTCCACGAGCCCACAGCTGGGTTACGACACACACTTCACGAGCCCACAGCTGGGTTATGACACACACTCCACGAGCCCACAGCTGGGTTATGACACACACTCCACGAGCCCACAGCTGGGTTACGACACACACTCGCCAAGCCCACAGCTGGGTTACGACACACACTCCACGAGCCCACAGCTGGGTTATGACACACACTCCACGAGCCCACAGCTGGGTTACGACACACACTCGCCGAGCCCACAGCTGGGTTACGACACACACTCGCCAAGCCCACAGCTGGGTTACGACACACCCTCCACGAGCCCACAGCTGGGTTACGACACACATTTCACGAGCCCACAGCTGGGTTACGACACACACTCGCCGACCCCACAGCTGGGTTACGACACACACTCGCCAAGCCCACAGCTGGGTTATGACACACACTCGCCAAGCCCACAGCTGGGTTACGACACACACTTCCAGAGCCCACAGCTGGGTTACGACACACACTCACCGAGCCCACAGCTGGGTTACGACACACACTCGCCGACCCCACAGCTGGGTTACGACACACACTCGCCAAGCCCACAGCTGGGTTATGACACACACTCCACGAGCCCACAGCTGGGTTACGACACACACTCCACGAGCCCACAGCTGGGTTACGACACACACTCGCCGAGCCCACAGCTGGGTTATGACACACACTCCACGAGCCCACAGCTGGGTTACGACACACACTCCACGAGCCCACAGCTGGGTTACGACACACACTCGCCGAGCCCACAGCTGGGTTACGTCACACCCTCCACGAGCCCACAGCTGGGTTACGACACACACTCCCCTATCCCACAGCTGGGTTACGACACACCCTTCCCGAGCCCACAGCTGGGTTACGACACACACTCGCCTATCCCACAGCTGGGTTATGACACACACTCCACGAGCCCACAGCTGGGTTACGACACACACTCCACGAGCCCACAGCTGGGTTACGACACACACTCGCCAAGCCCACAGCTGGGTTATGACACACACTCCACGAGCCCACAGCTGGGTTACGACACACACTCCACGAGCCCACAGCTGGGTTACGACACACACTCGCCGAGCCCACAGCTGGGTTACGTCACACCCTCCACGAGCCCACAGCTGGGTTACGACACACACTCACCGAGCCCACAGCTGGGTTACGACACACACTCCCCGAGCCCACAGCTGGGTTACGACACAAACTCGCCAAGCCCACAGCTGGGTTACGACACACACTCGCCGAGCCCACAGCTGGGTTACGACACACCCTCCACGAGCCCACAGCTGGGTTATGACACACACTCCACGAGCCCACAGCTGGGTTACGACACACACTCGCCGACCCCACAGCTGGGTTACGACACACACTCTCCAAGCCCACAGCTGGGTTATGACACACACTCCACGAGCCCACAGCTGGGTTACGACACACACTCCCCAAGCCCACAGCTGGGTTACGACACACACTCGCCGAGCCCACAGCTGGGTTACGACACACACTCGCCGACCCCACAGCTGGGTTACGACACACACTCACCGAGCCCACAGCTGGGTTACGACACACACTCCCCAAGCCCACAGCTGGGTTACGACACACACTTCCTGATCCCACAGCTGGGTTACGACACACACTCCCCAAGCCCACAGCTGGGTTATGACACACACTCCACGAGCCCACAGCTGGGTTACGACACACACTCCCCAAGCCCACAGCTGGGTTACGACACACACTCGCCGAGCCCACAGCTGGGTTACGACACACACTTCCTGATCCCACAGCTGGGTTACGACTAGAGGTCTGCACAGGCTTTGAACTTAAGCCCGAACCCGGCCTGTACCCGAAATCATTTAACCCGACCCGACCCGACCCGACTCGACCATTACTGTTATATTTGACGTAACTCTTTTCTCTCAGTGTCTGAAACAGTTCAATCAAGGATTCAGTCTCTCTAAACTCCGCCTCTCTGAGAGCTCTCTGCTCTGATTGGTCAGAAACCAAACGCTCATTATCATATCTGAATCTCAGCTCTTGACACACAGTGATACGAACAGTAACGATGGCGAGGGTTTTACCATATCAATCTCATCAAAGTGGATTTGCTTTGTCAGCAGAAAACAGCGTCTTCTCCACATGAACAACACGAACCAAACTCCTCCAGTCTCAGATAAACTACAAAGAGACACTGCTCAGCCAATCAAGACCACAGGCTGGCATTATGCAAATTAGTTACAAACCTACGCAGATTCAGCAGGAAGTGAGACTAAAATTATTGACGACTCATTCCAGTTCAGAATCACTTCTTATTTTTGGGAGACAAAAACTCCATTTATCTGCACTTTTAACTTTGTAGACCTTTTACATTCACAATCAGCTGTATCACACACTGCATGAAAGGTAATAATAGGGGCACTTTAAAATGTTCATCACACTAAGACAAAAATGGTTCTTTTAAGGACTGGAAAGGTCTTTTGGGGAGTGAAAAATTGCCCTCCTATTGCACCATTACAAAAACAATATTCATGTCTTTCTCTCTTCAGTGGAAAAGAAATGAAGGTTTTTGAGGAAAACATTCCAGGATTTTTCTCCATATAGTGACTTCAATGGGGTCCAACGGGTTGAAGGTCCAAATGTGAGTTTCAGCGCAGCTTCAAAGTCTTGACACGATCCCAGTCGAGGAATAAGAGTCTTATCTAGACAAATCATCTGAAATTTTCTAGAAAAAATAAACATTTATATTAGGGCTGTCAATCGATTAAAATTTTTAATCGCGATTAATCGCATGATTGTCATGAGTTAACTCGCGATTAATCGCATTTAATCGCACATTTTTTATTTGTTCTAAATATACCTTAAATTAATACTTTTCAAGTTTGTAATACTCTAATCAATGTGGGCATGGATAAATATAGATGCTTTATGCAAATGTATGTTTATTATTGAAACCATAGTCAATATAGCATGAAGACGAGACATGTTTCAAAGGTCATAGATGTTTTTCAAAGAACTTGTTCATGTCTATTAGACACATGTAGAAAGAACAAAGAAATACCAGGTTCCCATTACTTCTCTTTCTTTGCACTGAGCAATTAACACAAACATGTTTAGATTTTTGCATGACAGGGCAGCTCTTCTGAAAATGCTAAATGTACTTTTAGCATTTATTATTACATTGTAGTTTGTCTCTCTCTGTGCCCATTTTGATTAAGCTAAATTCTCAATAAATTCTCAATAAAACGTATATTTTACTGTTTCTGTTGTCAAACAACGGAATGAATTTGAAATGGTGACTGAAACGCGACCAAATAAACATAACCAGTGGCCAGTTGCATAAACTGTTAAGACTAGTCTTACAAGTTAGTCATCCAATTTTATTCTTTAAGACTGTTAATAACTTTTTAAAGTCAGTAACATAAAAATGTAGATTGGTCTAATTTGACACCGAACACGGCGAACAGTAAGACTGATTACCCCTAACTAACATCTAGTTGATCATACTAGTTCTTAAGACACAGTCTTAACATAATGGCTATGTTTATGCAACTGGCCCCAGCTCTCTCTTCCAAGACGTTAATCTGCACAAAAATCCTGATAATCGAGCCGTCGTCTGGTGAAATCAAATACACATAAGCTAAAGACAATATCCGTGCTCTAATTTCGGCTATATTTGTAAAATTAGAGAAGCAGCATAATATCTGTGTTTAACTGAATTAAAGCGCTGCTCCTCCGCGTGAGACGCAGAGAGAGAGCGAGAGAGAGAGAGGCGCGCGCGCGTGCTGGGAGAGCAGTACCGGCGGTACCGGTATATTCTTAGAAACTAAATAAGGTTTGGGCGCTTTGTTGAAGGGAAAAAAATCGCTAAATGGGTCTGCAGTGTCACTAAGTTGCCAACACTGTGTATCTCCATTTCTCCAACTAGGGGTTGGGCCACGGGTCAAACAGAAAATACGCGCTGCGTTAATCGTCCGTTAAAAAAATTAGTGCCGTTAATATGATTTTGCGTTAACGCGTTAATAACGCGCTAACTTTGACAGCCCTAATTTATATACTTTTTAACCACAAATACTCATCTTGCACTAGCTGTGATGCGCCACACATTACGTTATCACGTTGAAAGGTCAAGCGTGACGTAGGCGGAAGAACAGACCTAGTGTTTACAAAGTGAACATGCAAAGACTAAATCTAACGCTATTTAAAAAAAAAAAAAAAAAAGGTAAAACAACAATATCGGATGATTTTGAAGTTGGAGGAGAAAATTAGATGGAGTTTTCACACTACTCTACATTTCTGAAGCTGCACTGAAACTGACATTTGGACCTTCGACCCGTTGGACCCCATTGAAGTCACTATATGGAGAAAAATCCTGGAATGTTTTCCTCAAAAACCTTCATTTCTTTTCGACTGAAGAAAGAAAGACATGAACATCTCGGATGACGTGAGGTTGAGTAAATTATCAGGACATTTTAATTCTGAAGTGAACTACTCTTTTAATATCATGTAGATGTTTGGAGGCTCTGGTGCTCATGCTTTTGCTTGTCCACTATCCTGCATTACGTCACCAAAAGGAGGACTTGGGACCCAAGGGTTTAGGGCAGTACTTGGTACACAAGCATTTTGTGTAATGCTATTAAAATGAGCTGTTGCCAACTTCTCTAACTAACACTCAAGCAGATTTAGAGCAGGTAAATGTACAACTGCAAAATAAAACGTCTGTCATCATTTACTCACCCTAAAACCATATTTTAGCCAGCAATGCTGAAAGTACAGTATCATAAAAGTGTGTAGTTAATGCTATCTGTCTGTCCACACCAAACACAAAAGCCGCCATGTGATGTGTTCAGTAGAGACAGTGGTAATGTGTGTTTGTGACAATCCTTCAGCTGTTTTTAGTGTTTACAGTAACAGGCTACTTTTTTTAGTGGTGTAACATAATAAAACATTGTTTGTTTTTTTGTCATATTGAGTTGTTCCTGCAGTTTTACAGCCAAACAACCTGAGGCAATAAAAAATCAAGCTCTCTTTAACTTTCTCTCTCTCTCTCTCTCTCTCTCTCTCTCTCTCTCTCTTGTTGGGAAAGTCCAGACCATTCATTTTAACAAACTATAACATACTGAAAAAAAAAATGCACTTCTCAGTAAACTACTCTTGACTGTAGCTGAACTACTTTAAATTATGAGTATCTTATTCAGATATGGTTTCAAAGCAGCTTCCCAACATTGATTAAAGGATTCAATTTTTATAATGTCCTCCGATGCCCACTTATAATGATAGCAACATATTTACATTAAAAAAAAAACATATTATTTAGAATAAATAAGCTATTTTCTATCCTCTCTTTGAAACAGTGCATTTTGATAGACATGCCGCATTCAAGACTTGGAAGTTAACGCCCACTGCTATGATTGGGTAACAGTTTTGCATATTAAAATAAGTTTCAATGTCCCCGCCATTACACGTGTGGAATTGTTTTGAAAAATAATAAAATACAAAATAAAATTTTGTAAAAAAAAAAAAAAAAGGCAACCGCTGAAATTCAGCCGCTCATGTTTGAGCCAGAGTCTGATCCTGAATCAGAAGAAAACAATCCTAAACCTCAAATATCAAGGAGACTCTATTCTGAGACGGCACGGTAATTAATCATCTTTATTTATATTTATTCCTTATGTATTTGCGATGCATTTTATTATATTGTATTAGTCACTGCATCATCTTTTATTTTCAGTCTCTCTGCGTCGAGTGAACAAAGGAACAGTGTCTTACTGACGCGATTTGGCAATTTATTAAAAATAGTTCATTTAACAGTCAGGATCACAAGGAGGGCGATGCAAAAAATGTCTTGTAATCCTGAGAGGCATCTCTATGTTTTTTTGCTGGAGTAATCCTGTGTTGGAGTCTCTCTCTTGTATTTACTAGTAAATGACATGCGCAAATCGGTGGGCGGGGCTTAAGAGTCAGTGATGTAGAAGTGGGCGTCGATCTTCTTCTCATCTGTGATGTCATACTGAGACAAACTCCGAAACGAGTCCTTTTGGCTGTTTTAGGACTAATGAGGACGTTTTGAGATATTTTTTATAGTGCAATGACATCTTATGTGTCACAAGATCAAGGAACATTTTATTTCTCAATTCACCTTTAAAGTGAAGGAGGAGGAGGAACACATTAAGAAACATCCATAGAAATAGTGGCCAAAGTAATGTTAATATTGATTTTTCACAGCTGTTTGCTTGTGTTTTGTTGTATTATACTGTTGAATTAAAGGGATGGTTCGGAGTAAAATCAACCGAGGGTCCTTTGCACCATGACCTCGAGCCAAACACCCCCCAGAAGCCTTTTCTCCCCTTGGTTGAACATTATTAAAGTTAGAGCTTATTTAGAGATATCAGCCGGATGGCTTAGTGCAGGCGCTAATGGATCCACGGCTGTATCTGGTAAATTACCGCACTAATAATGCCCAGAATGGCACCAAACTTCTACAGCAGTACAAACAGGTTCTGTACTCATAAAACGAGGCATTGGAAAGTTTGTAAGTACATCAGGAGTTTATTTAAATAACACTTGCCTAATGCTATCGCTAACGCGGACACCGACGTCACTTCCGTGATTTAGGAAAAGCACGTAAAAGTCCTGACAGAAAGCGATGCATAAGGATGTAGTGGATCCATTAGTGCGTGCATTAAGCCATCCGGCTGATATCTCTAAATAAGCTCTAACTTTAATAATGTCCGACCAAGGGGAGAAAAGGCTTCTGGGGTGTTTGGCTCGAGGTCATGGTGCAAAGGACCCTCGGTTGATTTACTCCGAACCTTCCCTTTAAATATCCCCAACTTACTGGTAATTTTTCTACAGATTAATTTTTTACACTACAGTATAGTACAGTAATTGTCATGTTAGTCTGTAAATAATCTGCATTACTGCTCTGGAAATGGGCTAATCTGTCTTAAACCGCCATAAATCATTTATCTTTTATAACTCATGACTCACAGAATGAAATATGATTCACGCAGCTGTTGTATAATACTTTCTTAATGGCGTCTGAACAGCTGTCCTTATTGTGAAGCCACACGGCAGAGAGAAGAAATGAAACGAATCGAGCCACATTGAAAACTTTACATTGCAAGAACAGTTACATGCATTTAAATTTACTTTTACCACAAGCAAACATCAATTTTACAAAGGCTTCTCATCCAATAACATCTGTTTTAATCTGCGTTTCATGCTAATATATTTCAGGCAAAAAAAAAAACGTTGATGCTGTTTACACTATGTTGAATGTAAATAGAGGTAGATACCAAGTATAAGTGATAGATGCTGGTCACACAAAGTATAAATAAACTGTTTCTGCTAAAGGTAAATGATCTGAGCAGTGCAGAGCTGAGAATATAAAGCAAATGAATCTCTGGTAGTGCAGATTCATGGAGTTCACTAGAGTCAGGAGATGAATCCTGTGGACCAGATATAGCTCGGACACATCTTTAATATTTCATGTGTTATGGCTGATGTGTGTGTGCTTGCTTCGACACGAGCCCTGGATGATGTTTCAGAGAGCGTTTGCATACCCTGGATCAATATGGACAGACGGCCTGTCATGCTTTCTCACCAATGCCTAGAAATGACACACTTCATCTTTAATAGATTGATCTGGGAGGAGAGGAGAATGATTGACAGATGGTTAGAGACGAGACTTACTAAAAACACCGCCTCATTGACCAAAGAGACTCTATATTTGAGTCACTGTCCCGAATCTCACAGAACACACTGTGCAGAATACTTTGTCCCACAATGCAATTCATCTCAACTTGATCTTCTTTTTCCAGTGTGTCAAATGAGACAAAATGTATGCCATGGAATAAAAAAAAAATGAAAAAGGTAATTGCAACTTCTTGCGACTGACAATTCTGACTTTTTTACTCATAGTTGTGATTTTTTGTGTGATGCATATTAAATGAGGCAAGGGTGTCGAGTTACATTCAAGATATTTTAAGACACGAATAAAAAAAATTCAAGGAAAAAGGTTTAAATATGTCATTTTGGTGATCAAAGATGAGTTTTAAGGGATAAAATGACAGACTAAAGGGGTCATTTTCTTAATTACTGATACCTAATTTATGATGATTACTAAAAAAAATTGATCACAGGCTATTTATTTGGAGGTAAAAACATCATGACTTTACTGGTGAAATCAGTCCATTTGAGATGTCGAATGTCGCATGTCGAATTGAATCAAATTTCCTGGCAAACCCAAGAGACGCCGACACTGTGAGCATCTGCAAAGCAAAGGTGGATCCTCTGCGGTGGATCAATATGCAGCGTCAGCACATCATGGACCCCGGGACGGTGGACATCTGAGAGGCTTCGACTGCGCGCCAGCGGGGGTCCACACACACACACACACACACACACACACACACACACACACACACACTGGCGGCAGCAGGGAGTCGTGTGTGTGTTCAGGAAGTGACATGGCATCTGCTCTCTCTGAAACGGATCCCAGGCATCGCATTAAAGGGCAGCTCGCCTCATGATCAGGAATCCCTCTACAAGGCTGCATTTATTTCATTAAAACAAAACAAAAAACAGTAATAATGTTAAATATTATTCCAATTTAAAATAATTGTTTTCTATTCTAGAAAGTTCAAAAGAACAGCAGTTATTTGATAGAATAGAATACTTTGTAAAATTGTAAATGTCTTTGTAGCAAAGTTAGACGTTGTGGGAAGAAGGAGGCGGGAACCGACGAACATTCAAAGACTTTAATCCATAAATAAATAGAAAACGAAGGTAAAAGAGAGCAGCCCCTCACGGACGACTGCTGCCACATATAATAAAACATAAAACACAACATAAATCCAGGCCTGGTCCTCTCTCGATCTTCACTGTCGTCGCTCATTATCAGTCACGCCACCGTCCTCGTCCTGCTCGCCACAGTCTTTACTGACACTTCTGACCAATTGAATGCGTCCTTGCTGAATAAAAGTATTGATTTCTTTTATTTCTACGAAAATTCTATTCCCCCCCCCCCCCCCCCCTCTCGATAAAACTATTTTTACTGACCCCAAACTTTTGAACGGTAGCGTATAATGTTACAAAAGCTTTCTATTATAAATGCTGTTCTTTTGAACTTTATATTTATGAAAGAATACTGAAAAAATATTTACACAACTGTTTCAACATTGATAATAATCATAAATGTTTCTTAAGCATCAAATCCTCATATTAGAGTGATTTCTGAAGGATCATGTGACACTGAAGACTGGAGTAATGATGCTGAAAATTCAGCTTTGATCACAGGAAAAAATTAAACTTTACTATATATTAAAATAGAAAACAGTTCTTTTAAATTGTAATAATAATTCACTGTTTACTGTATTTTTGATCAAATAAATGCAGCCTTGATGAGCAGAAGAGACTTCTTTTAAAAACATTAAAAACGCACCGATCCCAATCTTTTGAGCATCAGTGTGAGCTCCTGAACGTAAGCTCGGGTGTGAGGTTAAGCATCACTGATGTCGTCTCACATGTTTGGGCTCTTTTCCCAGGCGGAAGCTCTTTCTCCAGGCATTGAGACACAGGTTATTAAAGTCTCGGTGGAAACAAAGTCGATCACTCGAGCCGTGGTTTGTGTGCAGTCATGTGAGAGACTAGCGCGTAAACCCCGGAGCGATCCGTTCTCCAAAAGACCCTGGACAAAGGAGGACTCGTGGGAAGAAAAGGCAGCGTGTCTCAATCTCTTCACCCTTTACACACAAATGACTTCCAGCGGCACCCTTTCATCCGCTGATATTTGTTTCAGAAACAGCCCAATCTCCGCAGAGACATCTTCACATTCACTTCCCCTGATGTGAGATCGCAACACTATTAAAACTCGCCGCGCCGACAAACAAATCCCGTTTTGCAATTTGATGTTGAATTGTGTTTATGGAAATACTCAAGCGTTCACACAAAAATGACAATCATCAAACTGTGAAACACAAAAGAAAAAGATGCTGTTTTCTAATGTAATGCAGTTACATAATCTACAGGCTCATTGGGAAAATGTCCCGATTGCCGATGAAAAGATCATTTCTTTTACAGAAATCGCTTTTTAAGGACTACAACAAACGGCTGGTAGGGCCTACAAAGAGCTTCTTCAGGTTTAGTGACATCACAAACCCTAAAATTTACATAAACCCCGCCCCCTGAACACGATTATAGATTATCAAGACAGAATATGCTAATAAATGACTAGAAGATAACTACACATAAGCTTCATAAATTCACCAACTAACCATTCAGAAATGTCCTGTTGCTTCTACATGTTGTCACTTCTTGTTGAGTCTCTCCATCTTTGTCCGACTCCGGTTTGAACATAAAAGGCTAAAAGTTTTTGAAATGTTCAGTGTGTGTACACACACACACACTGAACATTTCAAAAACTTTTAGCCTTTTATGTTCAAACCGGAGTCGGACAAAGATGGAGAGACTAAGAGTAAGTTACAAAGTAACTTACGTTACTTATTTGAAACAGTAACTCAGATATTTTGTTGTAAATTTTAAAAGTAATGCGTTTCTTTACTAGTTACTTGAAAAAGTAATCTGATAGGCCTATGTCACGAAAAAATTGAAGACCGGAAGTACGTCTTTTAGTAGGGATACGGCTCTTCCGGTTAGCTTTTTACAATGGCGGAGTCCGATAGATACCGCTGGACCAAATCTCTCCGCAACCTGAAGTCACATATGACGATGTGATTCGGATGGTAAATGAAAACTCTCAAGTTGAAAAGCGTGAAAGCTGAGGTATGGCTGTCACCATATACCATACCTGTATACCATAGAAACGTTTACCTTACTGGCGAACGGCCCGCCGCTGTTGTTGTAGTGCACCGGGTTGCTCTGCGTCAGGACGTAGACAGCCATACCTCAGCTTTCACGCTTTTCCACTTGAGAGTTTTCATTTACCATCCGAACCACATCGTCATATGTGACTTCAGGCTGCGGAGAGATTTGGTCCAGCAGTATCTATCGGACTCCGCCATTGTAAAAAGCTAACCGGAAGAGCCGTATCCCTACTAAAAGACGTACTTCCGGTCTTCAATTTTTTCGTGACATAGGCCTATCAGATTACTTTTTCAAGTAACTAGTAAAGAAACGCATTACTTTTCAAATTTACAACGAGTTACTGTTTCAAATAAGTAACGTAAGTTACTTTGTTTTCCCATTTAACGACTGACAGCTCTCCTGTCCTCATGTTGAGATTAATCGAAGTGCAGAGGTGTGTGTGTGAACATGATGGTTACTGTAGTTTTGTCAGGACCACTATCGTCAAACATGATTGATAATTAGCATACAGTTTGGACTGGCGGTGTGGTTCTGTTCTGGGCAAGAACTCCCAGCCTAGCATGGATAAGAGCAGCAATACCCCCCCTCAGGGTAAACAGAACAGAACCAACGAGAATGTATTGCAGATATCATTAATTCAAGATTTTAATGTACAACATAATTCGAGAATTTATTCTGATTCTAGGGGAATCAGAATACCAAATCCTGACAGAGACAGGTGGAGCTGGGGATGGAGGAGGGTAATCAGCTCCTGAGAAACGCGATATCTGCTGATAATACTGATGAGCTTATATATGAATGCAGTGATAGACGTCATATTCCTATAGGTAGAGGATCAGCCGAGGGTCACTGACGAGAGCTTGACTAACGTGACCTGCCAGAACTGATTCATTTACTCATCTCACTTGCACAAAAAAAGATTCAATATTCCTCAAAATTAATAAAATCAGTGAAATGCAGAATCAGAATACTATGCAAACCTCCAATAGCTAAATAAAACATACATTTTTATGCATTTAATCTCACTTTATTGACCAATGTACTTGCTTCTGACCTTCGACTATTGATTTAAACCATTATTAAAAATGACTAGATTTTTTAGTTTTTATTGGTAAAGTGCTCAACTTTTTTCTCCTGCATCATATTCTTCTGTTCTCCAGAACAGGTTTGCTTGAGCCTCTACTGTACTCTACTGTACAGGAGTAAACCTGCGTTTCCTTCAACCTGAGGATTATTATTTCACTTTTGGTGTGAAAGTGTCTTTACATTTCCCCAAAAATATAACGTTTTTGTTATAAAAAACAAACAAAAAAACAAGACCCAGCCCAGGTGAAAACAAAAGAATGTATTAGATGTAAAAGCGCCTTTATGGGGATTAATTTTAATTTCTATGATTTAAATGCCTGAAGTGACTGTGAATCGTGGACATTTTAATCAAGTGCACTTGATATCGCCTCATTTTGCTCAGCTGTACAACTCTCTGAGCAATAAAATGTGAGAATTTTGTAACGTTACACCATTAATCACTGAAAACTGTAGCTTGTTACTTTGAGCTTCCATCAAATGCAGTTAAAATAGTGTCAGGTAACCATCATAATGCAACGCATAAAGCCCGATTTAACACGTAGAGGAACATCTGAGCTAAAAATGACATGTTCCTGTTCATTTACAACAATTAAATGTGTCTCATTAAATAATTACAGACTGGCATTAATAATGAAAATGCCTGCACTTTCTCGGATTGCTCTGGCATGTCAACTATTATATTACTCATCTGAGGATGGCTTAGGAAAGAGGAGATACTGAGAGCGAGATACTGGTCAAAGAGAGCAACCCAAAAGCACAGAGTTCTCCTACAGAAACAGCGTAACTAAAAAACTTTTTGAAAGTCTATGTTTTCATTCAAATCAATAATCCCATCTACCCTGACTAATGTGTGTAGATGGGAGGAGGCCATTATTAAACAGCAGAAATGAAATGAAAGATCAAAAATGTCCACCCTCTTAAGGACAAATGAACAACAGTTTCATATACTTATAATATAAATATTGTGTATGAGTTGTACTTTCTCATAGACGCATCACTTTGCATTGCGTTTTCAGATGCAAATGGCGAAAATATGTTTTTATTGACTTTTTAAAGTAATGCATTATTGAAGCTCTAGAAAATTTTCTTTGTCACTGAATTATTAGTATGTTGTTTGCTGATTTTATGAAATTATTGTAATACAAAATAGTATATAATAAGGATGGAGTATATAAAAGTATATAAAACATTACTTTTTTGATTTTTTGACTATTGATTTTTATACTAACTGTTTTTTTGTTTGTTTTTTGAGTAAAATGGTGATATATAGTGGCTCAAAATGCATTAAAATGTCTCAAATTATTATTTTTATTATGCTTAGAATTCAAATGGTGTTATTTATGACTAAGACATGTTTAAAATTGATATCGTTCAACATTTTAAGGCAGTAAGATCATGATCTTTACTGGGGACCTAATCTAATCCCAGGAATGACCCATAAAGTAGACTTTATTATATTATATTATGTTATATTATAATCATAATCATACTGTGTTATGATCAATCTTTTAAAAATTCCATAACTAGAACCAGATTGTTGTTTGATTAACGGTTAATCATTACAGGCTTTTAAAAGCTTTAAATGCGTTTTGTGTGTGTGTGTGTGTGTGTGTGTGTGTTTGAACTGCTGGTTTATGTTCAGTCATTAGAAGGACTCTTATGATTCTCAAGCACAGGAAGAATCTCTCTGCACTGTATAATGAAGGAAAAACTAATTGTCCGCTGGCATTTTTCCAAACGTCTGCAGTGAAACTTTGAGATTTCTCGCCGAGAAGTTTAGAGGACTTCCTGAAGGTCTGAAGTTGTGTGTGACAGTTACAATGAGCTTGATTACCTTCTGAACACATCATTTGTGTTTGTCACTCTTTTTCTTTACATTCATAAATCAGAAGTTAATTAGACTGGGAGCGCAGGTGCTCTTCTGGACGGGTTTTTCCGTGATAGCATCAGATATTGAGATATTGCACATGTAGTCCGGTCGGATAGTCGGCTCATATTATGCAGCGTTTAGTTTCACAGTGCTGATGTGAGAGGATCTGTATTATTACCTGTATAAGTTCTGGAGGACTTCATTACTCCTCCCGAGAGCGTTACACTAACCATCATTGGCACAGCTGGAGGAGCTGGTGTTGGGACTGGACTGGATATTGATTATTCCTGAAGGCTCATGGGAAGCAGAATCATGCCTTACAGGAGCTCGTTCCCACCATGATTTCACCAAGAAACATATCCTACTTGTCCTTGTAGAGGATTGATTCTGACAGATCCATCACATTTGTCAGGATGGCAAGGCTTCACTAATACATGTGGTGTCGTGCTGTTTCACGACTGATGCAATGAGCCATTCAACCCCGAACACGTCAAGCTGGAGCCTGGAAATACTGAGTGTTTTGACAACATGTTAATTTGTTCCTAACAAAGATGTTCTCTGAGAAAATATGCAAATGTTTCTCTTTAGAAATGCTATTGATTATCCGTCCCAGCTGTTTAGTCTTCCAGATTCAGTCAATAACCGTATGTCTCCTGATTAACTATGGTGGGGTCACGTTGGTTTTAAAGTACACTGGCAATGCAAAGTTGCTGCCTTACAGTTTTAAGTGCAATCAACTTGGATGTTTAAGTCATTTCAACTTAAATTACATTAAACTGATTTAAAAATGAGTTAAATCTTGTATAACTCATATAAAAAAAGGAAATTGCTTAACTTATTTTGATGAGTTAAAGCAATGTAAAAATACATGTTTTTATAACTTATTGATCATATCATTTTTTTACAGTGTATACCTGATACCGATACCCTGTCTCTTTCTCTCTCTCTCATCTCTCTGACAGCGAGTGACACTAAACCCGCCTCTCCTCACTCGTTTCATTTGCTCCGGATGAATATTGTTTCTGTTACAGGGCTTGAATTTCGCCATAATTTTACTCATTGCCACAGATTTTGTGCTCTTTTTCACTGCTTATTGCGCTTAAACAGTCAAAAACACACAAAATAATGTCAAAATGCCGGTCATGAAGAGTATTGACGTGAGTGTTACAGTGAACGTAAACCGCTGAGAAAGAAAACACATGTGTAACAGTATATTGGATCCGTGCATTAGGTCTTAAAGTGACAGCAGCCTAATATTCCTGCTGACAAATTATGAGATAATATTAAAAATATCTATATGGCAGTTTTTCCCCATGGTATCAATGTCAAAATTGTGGCTAGTGAAAATGCGGAGTGGCTAGTAAAGCACTAACTGGAGAGGATAGCTGTGTATAAACGATTCACCACGCTTTGAAGCGGTCTAAAACTGCACAGAAATATGCGTTTTTGAAAAAGTACTAACCAAAAGAAGCAAGCTACTAAAGGGAACGATAAGTTTATCTCCATGTATCAAATTAAACTATTTAATTGTGCAATTAGAGCATTTATATGGCACAAAAATATGTCAGTTATGCGTTCTGCTTCACAGAAAGAAGACCGAGGGGTTAAAGGGATAGTTCGCCCAAAAATGATATTTAAGCCATGATTTACTCACCCTCAAGCCGTTCGAGATGCATATGTCAATCTTTTTTCAGACGAACACATTTTCAGTTATTTTAGAAAATGTCTTAGATCTTTCAGTGGTTATAATGTGAAGCAATGGGGTCCAGCTGATTCAAGTCCGAAAATGTGCATGCATCCTTCACAAAAATAATCCATCCGGCTCCAGGGGGATAAACGAAGGCCTTCTGAGGGTAATCCGTGCGGTTTTGTCGTAAAAATATACATATTTAAAACTTTATAAACTAAAATAACTGGCTTCCGGTGGCGGTCGGTGCGCGTTCACAGAGATGGATGCTGGCGTATGACGTAGGACGTAGCACAGGAATCTGTTCATCTCTGTGAACGCGCACCGACCGCCACCGGAAGCCAGTTATTTTAGTTTATAAAGTTTTAAATATGTATATTTTTACGACAAAACCTCACGGATTACCCTCAGAAGGCCTTCGTTTATCCCCCTGGAGCCGGATGGATTATTTTTGTGAAGGATGCATGCACATTTTCGGACTTGAATCAGCTGGACCCCATTGCCTCACATTATAACCACTGAAAGATCTAAGACATTTTCTAAAATAACTGAAAATGTTTTCGTCTGAAAAAAGATTGACATATGCATCTCGAACGGCTTGAGGGTGAGTAAATCATGGCTTAAATATCATTTTTGGGCGAACTATCCCTTTAAAATAATTTATTTAGAAGAGCAAATATGAGCTCGCTCTACAGTAAAGCTATTGGCACAATACAACATGATGCACTATGCCGTGATGTAGTGTCTTGTCTTGTTAGTTGGAAACACTAGCTTGCAACTGGAAAAGCGACACTATATGTGGCTTTTCCGAACACCAAATGTGTTAAATGTGAGAATTGCCCTCCAGGACGCATCCGTCCATTAGCGTTAGTTAGCTGGTGTTCAGATTGCGCTCTATGCAGCACAAATGCATTAGAATGGATGAATTCTATAATGTTTTCCCATCGCTAACCCCTCCAGCGAGCCTTGCTGCAGTGTGGGATGCATTGCCCTTGTTTCTCAGTAGCGTCGATCTCTTTAATGTGCACTGCAGTCTCGCTCAGATCACACGAGCCGCGGAAACACTCACATGTCCCCTTAGTATCGACATGGCAGTGTGTTTAGCAGAGAGAGAGCGATCAAACGCATGTGATGACGAGGAGAATCACAGGAATAGATGGACACCCCCATCTCTGTGTGCGATTGACGACACAATGCTTTCCTAGCGCCTGTTCTGCACACACCTCACTCTCTCTCTCTCTCTCTCTCTCTCTCTCCCTCCCCTTCTGTCCTCCTCTCTCTCTCTCTCTCTCTCTCGGTCTCTGAAGGAGTAATGGAGCGGATCAGCATGTAGACAGCATCCGACTGGAAGCAGGTAGAATGGGAAAGCACGTATGGAGAGCCGCTGGTCTGCAGCCCTGGTGAATGTCCTCAGGACCGGGATCTTTCCGATGGCTGTCGCGTCCCAGTTCGCGTAACGCCGAGGATCTTCGATTGCAGACAGCGGACCGGATCTGTTTTTTCTTCATCCTTCTTCTATTCTCTCCTGCATTTTTTTTAGACACCTGTTCTCCAGCCGCAGCTGGGACTCCTCTGACCGTGTGTCTCATTTCAATCTCAATCCGCTTCTAAGAAAAGCAATACTCAGCCGTCATGGGGGACTTGACGAATAGCGATTTTTACACCAAGAACCAAAGAAGCGACAGCAACCATGCGCCGGGGTTCGGCTGCTCGCTCATGGAGCTGCGTTCCCTCATGGAGCTCAGAGGAACCGAGGCGGTGGTCAAAATACAGGAGGACTATGGAGGCGTCGAGGGAATGTGCCAGAGGCTGAAAACCTCACCGACAGAGGGTGAGTGTGTGTCATTTCATCTCAAGCTAAACACAATCACACACTCACACACACTGATGCTCTTTCAAATCATTCCCATTCCCAGTTGTTCCCTCTTTAAACTGCTGCTGACGCTGGTCGGCTGTCTCACGGAGTTATGTTGAGTGTGTGTGTGTCGTTTCATCTCAAGCTAAACACAATCATCCTGCATGAACTCACACACTCACATACACTGATTATCATTCCCATATCCCATCAGTTCTTCCTGACATAAACTCACATACACTGATGCTCTTTCAAATCATTCCCATTCCCACATCCCGGTTCTTCCTCTTTAATCCTGCTTGTGTCGCTGGTTGGCTGTCTCGTGGAGTTATTAACTGGGATGTGTCTCCCAGGCAACAGCGCAGGGGTCAAACTAAATTTGCTACTTTCTACAGTGATAGTGTTGCTGGGTAGAAGAAGCCGTGCTTCGCTGTGTGATGATCTCTCCGCAGGAATGACCACAGGATCCGGGCCGGTGCCTGAGAAATCAGTTGCATCACCTTTACAGGGGAAATGCGCTCGCTTGCGTCCGTTAGAAAAATGATATGATTGGCGTCTTGGTATCACTTTACAATACGGTTCATTAGTTAACTACCATGAGCTAAGAACTACAGCTTTTATTAATCTTAGTTAATATTAATTTCAGCATTTACTCGTTATTCAAATAATTACTCGTTATTGAATAAATCGTTATTCAAAGGTTTAACATTAGTTAATGCACTGTGAACTAACATGAACAGCTGGATTATTATTAACTAACATTAACAAAGATGAATAAATACTGTAACAAATGTAGTGCTCATTGTTAGTACATGTTAGTTACTAATGTTAACTAATGAAACTGTAAAGTGTTACCGGCGTCTTCATTGTGTTTGACTTGACTGGTCTGACAGTGTGTGTGTGTGTGTGTGTGTGTGTTATCCAGTGCAACATCTGATCTTCTCTGGTTAGATGCGTTGACACAGAGCTGTGTGTGATATAGGAGAGTATGGCTCGTGATAAATAATGTATTTTTGTATGCAACCATATTGTGAATCTAACTGGCCTTAAAGATCGACTGCATTGAGTTTTTATTATTTATTTATTAAAACAAAACGGCAATTCACACAAACTGTCCTTCAGTAAATGTCTTTCCCATGACAGCACAGGAGCACTAGATGGATAGATCTGGAGGACAGCTTAATCTTCTCTGCAAACCATGTGTGTGTGTGAGTGTGTGTGTGTGTGTGTGTGTATATGTATGTATGTGTGTTTGGTGTGAGTGTTATACATGTTTAGTGTTATACATGTTTATTGTGTGTTTGGTGTGAGTGTGTGTTTGGTGTGAGTGTTGTACATGTTTAGTGTGTGTTTGGAGTGAGTGTGTGTTTGGTGTGAGTGTTGTACATGTTTAGTGTGTGTTTGGAGTGAGTGTGTGTTTGGTGTGAGTGTTGTATGTTTAGTGTGTGTTTGGTGTGAGTGTGTGTTTGGTGTGAGTGTTATACACGTTCAGTGTATTTGGTGTGTGTTTGGTGTGTGTTTGGTGTGAGTGTTATACATGTTTAGTGTGTGTTTGGTGTGAGTGTTATACATGTTTATTGTGTGTTTGGTGTGAGTGTGTGTTTGGTGTGAGTGTTGTACATGTTTATTGTGTGTTTGGTGTGAGTGTGTGTTTGGTGTGAGTGTTGTACATGTTTAGTGTGTGTTTGGAGTGAGTGTGTGTTTGGTGTGAGTGTTGTATGTTTAGTGTGTGTTTGGTGTGAGTGTGTGTTTGGTGTGAGTGTTATACATGTTCAGTGTATTTGGTGTGTGTTTGGTGTGTGTTTGGTGTGAGTGTGTGTTTGGTGTGAGTGTGTGTTTGGTGTGTGTGTTTGGTGTGTGTTTGGTGTGTGTGTTTGGTGTGAGTGTTTGGTGTGTGTTTGGTGTGTGTGTGTGTTTGGTGTGTGTGTTTGGTGTGTGTTTGGTGTGTGTGTTTGGTGTGTGTGTGTTTGGTGTGAGTGTGTGTTTGGTGTGTGTTTGGTGTGAGTGTGTGTTTGGTGTGTGTTTGGTGTGTGTGTTTGGTGTGTGTGTTTGGTGTGAGTGTGTATTTGGTGTGTGTTTGATGTGAGTGTGTGTTTGGTGTGTGTGTTTGGTGTGTGTTTGGTGTGAGTGTGTGTTTAGTGTGTGTTTGGGAGAACAGGCTGTTGCTCGGCTCTGCTGGACTGACTCTTGCTGACACCTCAAGTGTGACACGATAATGAAGACAAATGGTCACATCTAGTCTTGTTAATAAGCTGAGCAGTTAGGCGTTCTCTCCCAGGACACAGCGATGAGCATTAGCACTATCACACACCATCATCTGGGATTCCTTCTTCAGCTTTTCACCAGTTCAGCCCATTTTAAGTCGACCTGTCGTGAAAAAGAAGCACAATGTCCAGCAGCTTGAGCCACTTACTTACTACACATGGCATCCTTATATCTATATCTTTACATTAAACCAGAAGCTTGAATCCCTATTTGATGACCTCCAACTTCAAGTAGAAATTACTCTAGTATTTCCTGAAGAAACCAATCCGAACTGAAGAAGAACGGCGTTACGCAGGCGATCTACTCTAAGAAGGTTAACATCTACTGATCAACCCTTTGGACCAGAACCACGTTACGCCCAGCTTTGACTACAGTCAAACTAAAAAATCATTTCAAACCAAAAATACTACCAGTGAAATCTATTAAAATTTGGGACCAAATATTATTCAGTCACTTTGACCCGACCAAAGTGTGTTTTCTTTAATTGCTAATGCTCTTTTCACACACAGACTGAACACAATGAAGCATTGCTTGGTGATTGGTTGAGCTAAACTGGTATTATCTAATTGTGTAGTTAAATTTAACAGCTGACAGATATTCAACATAATTCATGTGTGAGACAGTCTAACAGAAGATGGACAAAACCAGTCAAATATCAGCTGAGTTCATAACTCTGAGTTCTGCTCATATTTTATTACCATTTTCTAAACTATAGTGAATAAACTGTGATAATGTGAGAAATGTTGAAGGTGTGTGAATAGATGTTGGTTTGAGGTTAAGTGTGTGACGTCACCGTCGGCCGGAGTGACTGCGTTCACACACACTGATTGGCAGAAGCTTTCAGTAGTTTTTAGGTTTTAGTTTTCAGCGTGAATGCTGCGAAAAACACACAAAACACATCTAAAACAGGAAAGAGCTTTAAGATCGACTGTACAACTAGATTTGACAAGAAATCTGAGGTATATTTTACAGACTGTCGAAAGATACAGAACAGAGAAGTGAATGAATCGCTGTGATTCACAGAAACACCTGTTTCCAGGCAGAGAACGGTGGATTTGCAGTTATTATTGTGTGTCAATATGATGAATTTAGGGGTAAAATCACACCCTTTATATCGTATTGTTATATATTACATTGACAACTCATCAATTAAATATTTACCATCGTATATTCTGCATAATCGGATGTTTTTAAATAAACACTGACAAAAAACTACACAAGTTTTAGTGCTGGCGATATGATGATATATATAACATTGAGTGATCACATGGATTTAGACTTATTGTATTTATATAAAGCGTTCACAGGCAAATGTGCTTTATGTTTTTGAAATCAGGCTCATATAAATGTCAGAAACACGATGACAATATCCATGATCACTGGATCTAAGGTGTAAGAAACACTATATCGAGTCCAACCTTTAGTTTAAACTGATAATCGTTGGTTTTCCTCGTGTTTTCGCAGTTTCCTCTATTAAATCCAGTCGCTCAGCTCTTCTGAGTCCGGATGAGGGAAAGTGACGTCAATGCAAACCCTCTATTTGTGGCTGGATATTCAAGCAGGACTGGAAGCATCCAAACAATGAACACACACCAAACACTAATGTGTAACTTTATCCCTCTTCGATTTCTCTGAGCTCCTCAGTCAATACTTTTGCCTTTATTCTAGGCTTACCTTCGCATAACCATCAAGCGCCAGTCGATGTTAAAACTGGCTGATGGAAGGAACTCGCTTACACTTTATTTGGTTACACTTGATTTTAAGGTGTCATTGTTACAGTGTAATTATATATTCAAGTACTGAGTAATATTAATCAACCACATGTACTTACTATAGGGTTAGGATTGGGATTAGGGTTTGGTTGAGGGTTAGTTGCATGTAATTATGCATCATTTACTGTTATTACTATGGTAAGTACATGTAACATAGTCAAGTCAAGCTTTATCTATATAGCGCTTTTTACAATACAGTTTCAAAGCAGCTTTACAGAGAAAATAATGCAACAAAGTTTGTTTCCTGAAGAAAATAGTCACAGTCCAGCTTAAGTAAGTTCAGTGATGTATGTAGTTATGTTAGTAATGTAGTTATGTTAACATATGTAACAAGGACGCTGTAAAATAAAGTGTTACCAAGAACAGAATAAAGAAATTGCTCTGTAAGGACGACGACACAAGTCTCCTGGATGCTACGACACATTACGTGGGTATTATTGAGCTGAGCGCCAACTTTTCTCCAAGTTGTGGGTGTTGGCCACTCACACACACACACACACACATACACACTCACACACACACAGATCCTGGCAGATGGGAGCTGAGCAAGATACGGAGGAGCCTGGCGACCTCCCAGAAAACAGAACGCATCTCCTTTAAGTCGGCTTGCTTCAGATAATGGTGGCGCTAGTGCCGTTCGTCAGGAGAGATGCACATGCGAAGCCTTCAGCTCGAGGCGCAGGCTCTGAGAATTAATAAGAACCAGGGAAATCTATGAAGGACAGAAGAAGGGATCCTATTTTGACAGTGGGAAAGACATTTCTGTCTTAGCTGCAACTACAGTAAACAATTTTCTGTATGACAATGCGAAGCTGCTATTGTATGCTAATGGCCTGGAAGAGTCTGTCCTCCCCCATGCCTTCCTCTGTTCTCGTTTCTATTTCAGTCACTTCAACGCAGTGCACATCCTTACCCGAATTAGCCTCGTCCACACTCATACGCTTTCGCTTGAAAACGCATCTTTTCTCTCCGTGTTTGTCTTCAGTCGACACTGAAACAGCGTTTTTATTAATGAAAACAAAGCTTTTTTAAAACTCTCTCCTAAGTGGATAAATTTAAAAGCGCTGTTTTCGTGTTGTAGTGTGGACCGTGAAAACGATGACGTAAGTTTAGTCATGTGACACATATTGAACCAATAGATATTGATGTTTATAGCGGTATTGCGCCTGTTATCTGCTATTCACTCTCACACTGTTGCTGAAATAAGTGACTTCACACACTCTTCATATCACAGTCCTGCAGAGATGACAGAATACACTCACATCTGCTGTCCTGCGGTGAAACATGAGCAGTTTTAGCGTTTTAGACCAAACATATAATAGTGAGTGAGAGCGACCTGGACCATCAGTGAATGAGGAGATATTCTGCTCAATAAAATGATCCTGTCAGAAGAATTGAGCGATAACTTTATTATTTATTTCTCCGTCTGTATCGTCTCAGTGAGCTTTAGTGAGGGTTTACGCATGCGCAGTAAAGGGGAAATTAGCGTTTTCAGGCGTTTCAGTGTGGATGAGAAACTTTTGGAAAACGCTTGAAAATGCCAGTGTGGACGGAGAGCGTTTCTAAACGAAAATGTCGTTTTCAAATGTATCCGGATTAATGTGGACAGTTTCGCTAATCTCTCCGCTCACGTTTCGCCCATCCTGATGTGTCTCCTGACTAATTCATAATCAAACGAGAGGTAAAATATCTCCCGAGGCACAGATGTGAGACTTTTGACCTTGATAGTGCTCTCACATTTAGTGGAGCGCTGACGAGCAAACGCTAAATGCAGCCAATTTTTTTTACAGCAATTAAAAGAGAAAGAAACAGAAGCACTGCATATTGGGACTGAGGCAATCCATGTAATCCGACACCGCATGTAAACCATAAGAGGGACTTGAAGGTCAAAGGGAGCTGGCAAAACATCCCAGAACCAAGACGACCACAGATCCACCGTGTCCCTGACCGATCCTTTGACGTTGCGCTGAAGGACCCGGTTCTGGAGCAATGACAATAGCTGTTGGCTAGTTAAACGCTGTCCCGCGTTAGCTAAAGCTGTGCCCTTGATCAGCTCGCTAATCTAGTCCGCCGGTCCGTGTTCTCATTCCCCTCTGACATTTCATATTTAGTCTCGGGTCCCACCAGGAATTGCTCAGAAGGAGTACAATCTCCTCTAATAAGGACAGTAGTGCTGCCCTGATTCCTGCAGCCGTTCTTAAAAGGAGAAAGCATTTCCCTAGGAAGACTTATTATAAATCAGAGACCGGGCCACATTTATCCTCTTCCAGGAGACAGACGTTCCTGAATGGATGACCTTGAAGGATGGTTGGTAATGTTGGCACAGAAAAAAATACTTAACGCATGTAATGTTGATCAATCTGATAAAAGGAACCTCATCAACCTGACTCATTAATATTAGACATTAATATTAGAAAAATCATTAAAAAAAGACAAAATTTCAAGGCCACCAGAATATTGTGTTGTATGAATAAAATAATTAAAACAATGATAATTTTAGCTTCGTGCACCTTTTTTACCAACTCTTGAATATGGGTAAGTTTCATTAAAAAAGCAATATTTTGAGCAAAAGCTGAGAAAATCGTGTTTTTGTCAAAGATTATGTCTGGATGGGATTCAGAACGATTATCAAATCGAGTCCATCAACACCTCAAAGCTTCACAGTCCTTCATTTCATTCAGTAATGTTAGCCAGTTTTGATTTATGAGTTGTTTAATGTGTGAGGATTTAGTGTGTAACCGATATTGGATTCTACCGATACCGATAACTAAGTTGAGCAGATAACCGATTAATTAACCGATAGATTTTAAAACTGATACTGAATCAAATTATAACACTCAAAATAAAATAGTGCTGAACTTTTTACATTAATAAACAGTATTGACTGAACCATGAAAATGTATTGTGCATTTAAATAAAATATATATCAATATTAATATATTAACAATATGAATAAATATTAAAAGATATCCATACTGAACCAAAAACAAACACTCCAAAGAACATAAATAAAAATATGTACAATATACATGTGATTGTGAATATCTTATTTGATGAGAGGAGATATATATATTCTCATGAGAGGATTCGTGAACATGCAGATATATACAGCTTTTAGAGCACACTATGATTATCTAGTTAAAATAACAAAATCTGAATTACTGGTAGGATAAAAACGATTTAATTTTCAGATGTGTTCAAAAGCAGATACGCTCCAGTGTTTTTCTCGGCTGGATGGACGTATTAATTTGCATTCTCAGATCACTAGCTTTAAATATGAGTTAGATTACATTTACAGTTAATCATTTAGCAGACGCTTTTATCCAACCGACTAACAAGTGAAGAGAGCAACAGAAGCAATTAAACTAACAATAGGACAAAAATATGCAAGTGCTGTGACCTTTCCCACTTTAGTATAATGCAGTATACATTTTTTTTATTATAGAAAAGAAAAGAAAAAAGAAAAGAAAAGAAAAGAAAAGAAAAGAAAAAAAAAGAAAAGAAGAGAAAGTGTTAGTATTAATGGATCAATATGCAACTTAGCAACTTGACTAACGAATGCATAAATGTGCCCAGCTGGATATAAACTTATGCAAATAGACCGTAACAATCATGACATTTAAACATTTGTTGTGGATTTGTGTCATTGCTCTAATCGCCTGATGTACTAATGTTAACATCCACTCAGCCTGTGCTTTAATAATGCAGCATCTAGTCAGAAAATTAATTATTTTAAAATATGAAAACGTATTCATTAGTCCACTGTATGCATACATTTTCATTGTTTTAAATAGACATCTTAAATACACATCTTTAAATACACATATTGTGTAAAAGTTGGAAGACATGTTTGTAATGGTCGAGGCATCCCTGAATATGATACACAATCAGGGTGTGTTCGGTGTCATGCACAGGTATGATTATTTGGGGGTCGGCCCTCTCTCAGTGACACTGGCAAGGACAGGTGTGCTTCCACTCATGATGACAGCTGACTGTTCTGGGGTGCGTTTCCCGAAAGCATCGTTAGCTAACTATGTTCACAAGTTCTGTCGTTATCATCATAGTACAACGAGTCTGTGTTTCCCGAAACCATCGTTACAACGAACTTTCGCAAACAGTATCACAAAGTTGTGTCCTTATCTTCCTTATTTACATTTATGCATTTGGCAGACGCTTTTATCCAAAGCGACTTGCGTTGCATTTCAAGCACACATTTACATTCTCATCAGTTCTTGCTTTTCCTGGGAATCGAACCCATGACCTTGGTGTTGCAAGCGCCAGCGCTCTACTGTTTGAGCTCCAGGAAAGATCTTTATCTTAAGTCAAATAAGCAAGATGACATTCAGTGCAATCTGTATCTTTAATTTAGAATACATGCAAATGTCATTTACGTCTTTTAGTTTGTCAAGAGATTTAAAGCGTCGTTGTTGAAGAGTGCGCATGTGTGAACGAGCTCTAGTGTGAGAACGAGTCTATGATTGAATCTGGAAATAAAGCAAAATAACTGAGAAAAATATAAATATAAAAAATATATAGTAAAAATATTCCTCAGATGACATTTCTGTAATTTATAGTAAAACATCTAGCATTAATTCCATCTCAAACAGATTCATTAAAAGTATTATTACTCCAACACCTGCGTGACGTCATTAACCAACGTGGTTAAACCAATAAACCATAGTCACAGAAAAATAGTCTGTCTCCGCATCAGTCATGTCTGGATCTGCCTAACATCGCAAACCAGAGTCGAGTCACATGCTGACGTGTGGCGTTTTCATTTTGTCACTGTCTTGCTCGCCCTCTTGACCTCGACATCTATTTTTGCACCTGTGTGTGTGTGTGTGTGTGTGTCCTGTGGCGTTGATGCTGTGTCATCCCTGTCTCAACATTGTGCTAAGGTGTTGCCACATTTAAGCAGAGTGAAAGACTTAGATGAACGTGTTTGTTTTCAGGCTGACCGCAACATCAGCTCCTGCAGAGACATGCAGAAAAAAGCCTAATCTCACTTACTGTATATTGTCATTGGCCTTTTTTCACAGAAACAAACATACCTTGTGTTTTCTATTTAAAAGTATCTAAA